>JANRMT010062791.1:2387758-2416433 GCA_026402145.1 Polypterus bichir lapradei | reverse complement strand
TAAAGCGGCATTTTTCAGAGGAGCGTCAGTATCTTCTAAGCAAACAGCCTCTGTTGAAACAGCCCCTCTGCTCAAATCTCCTCCGTCAGGCGCAGAGAGAGAGCGCGAGATTAAAGCAAACAATCAAAAAATCAATACGTGTGCTTTTGTGCTTTTAAATATGCCCAGCACCGCAATAAAGCGGCATTTTTTTAGACGAGCGTCAGTATCTTTTAAGCAAACAGCTTCTGTGCAAACAGCACCTCTGCTCACACTCCTTCCGTCAGGCGCAGAGAATGTCAGAGAGGGTGAGAGAGAGGCAGAGACAAGCAAACAAACACCGCGCGGGATGCATATCTTATAGCATTGAGGAGTTTTAGTTAATATGTAATACATGCTCTGATTGGGTAGCTTCTAAGCCATCTGCCAATAGCGTCCCTTGTATGAAATCAACTGGGCAAACAAACTGAGGAAGCATGTAACATAAATTAAAAGACCCATTGTCCGCAGAAATCCGCGAACCAGCGAAAAATACGTGATATATATTTAGATATGCTTACATTTAAAATCCGCGATAGAGTGAAGCCGCGAAAGTCGAAGCGCGATATAGCGAGGGATTACTGTACACCTTGTGAAAGCGATCTAGGAGTCATAGTGGACTTGTGTCTGTCAGCTTCAAGACAGTTTACTGAATTTTTCAAGAAGGCTAACAGAATGTTAGGTTACATAGCATGATGTGTGAAGTACAAATTCGAAGGAGGTTATGCTAAACCTTTATAATACACTGGTAAGGCCTCATGTGGAGTACTTTGTGCAAATTTGGTCTACAGGCTACAACAAAAACTTAGAAGCTCTAAAAAGAGTGGCTAGGTTGATTCCAGGACTGTGAGGGAAAGATTACAGCAGCTGAACATTTCAATTTTAAGAAAAAGGAGAGTAAGAGGTGATTTGATTGAAGCATTTAGTTATGAAAGCCATTAGTACAGTGGAACGAGATGGTTAATTTAAAATGAGCTCAAGAAGAACATGAGGATACAGTTGGAAACCTGTTAAGTATAAATTTTACACAAACATTAAGATGTTTTTCTTCACCCAGAGAACCATAGACACATGGAATAAGTTGCCAAGTAGTGTGGTAGACAGTAGAGTTTTAGGAATCTTCTAAACTTAACTTGATATTATTTTGGAGGAATAAGATGGATAGGACTGGTGAAATTTGTTGCGCTGAATGGCCTGTTCACATTCAGCTTGTTCTAATGTCTGAAGAAGTCAATAACCTCAAAAAGACAACAGAGACCACTAAAAAGGTAGTTTGTGATTTATGAATTATAGATTTAATTGACTGAAATCTAGCAAATCTAGCAATTCTCCACGACCAGATAACATTTATGATTAAGTGCTTAAGGAGGTTAGTGAATGCATATATAAAAACTCGATGCATATGTTTAGAAAGTCACTGCACACTGTGAAAATTTCAAAGGGCTAGAAAAGAGCAAATATTAGATAATTATGTAAAAAGAGTGACTGGGCATATCCAAGTAATTATAGGACAGTAAGCTTAACGTTTATCATGGGTAAATTAATGGAAGGAATTATTAAGAAAAAGATTGAGAGACACATGGCAAGAACAGGTGAGTTAGTGGACAGTCAACATAAATTCAAATGAGAATGGTCATGTTTTACTAAAATGGTGGAATTCTTTAAGGAAGCAACAGAATCGTATGATCGGAGAGTTACACATGATATTATTTATCTTGATTTTCAGAAGGCATTTGATTAGGTCCTATTTGAAATGGGAATTTAGGGTGTGGTGTGTAGATAGGTGCAAAATTGACTAAAACACTGGAAGCAAAGGGTTATTGTGAAAGGAACTGGTATCGGAATTAGGTGATGTTAAAAGTGGTGTCCCTGAGGGTTCAATGCTAAGGCCTCGCTTGAATTCACAAAGTGATATCTGATACATGAAAGTGCCTTTTATGAGAAAGACCTCCAAGTCATAGTGGACTTATCATTACACCCAAACAGTATACAGAAGCAATCAAGTTGGCTAATAGGTTATAAATCATGATGAATGGAGTACAAGTCAAGGGAAATTATGCAATGCACTAGTGAAATGTTACCTGGAGTACTGTGTTTTGCTCTCTGTATTTAAAAAAATATTTCAGCGCTAAAGAATGTCCAGAGGTGTGCATCTAGGCTGATTCTGGCACTAAGAGGTATGAGCAATGAGGAGAGATTGAAGGAGTTCAACATTTTCGGTTTGAGCAAACAGATATTAGGAGGTGTACTGATTAAAGTGTTTAAAATTATGAAAGGAAGTAGTATAGTGGATCCCAGTTGTTATTTTAAGATAAATTCTGCAACAAGATCTTGGGGATTTGGTTGGAAAATTATAAGTGCAGACTTTGCAGTTAAAAAGTTGTTTTTTTTCTTCATTTGTTTCAAAGAACCATATATACATGAAATAAATTACTAAGTAGTGTGGCATTATGTCTGACTTCAGGGACCTTTAAATCTGGACTAAGATGTTATTTTGGAAAATCTAGGTGAATAGGATGGACAAATTTCTTGAGCTGAATGGCCTGTTCTTGTAACAATTGTTCTAATGTTCCAACCTCAGCTAACATTAAATTCAGAAGACTTAGTTGTAAATTAAATTAATAAATACTTTTCAATTCTAATCTTAGATTGAAGGTGCCTTCATGCAAGGAGTTGGATTATTCACCCTAGAAGAATTAAGATACTCACCCAGTGGATACTTGTATACAAGAGGTCCTGGTAGTTACAAAATCCCTGGATTTGGTGACATCCCTGGTACACTTCATGTCAGTCTTCTCCGAGAGGCACCTAACAGTAAAGCCATTTTTTGCTCAAAGGTAAAAAAAAAATAAAAATAATAGTATTGGTTGTTTGCTGTCCCAGATGCTTTTTATAAGTGTAGATTTTGTCATTTTTAATTAATTTTTATATTTGTAATCAAGGAATCAACATTCGACAGCAAACAGTACAGTAGGTATAGCTTGAAATATAACATTGAACACCCAGTTAGACCTGAACAAAATGATGTGCTTAAAGTTTGTGAACTAACAATGGAGAAATTAAAAAGAGTGTATACCACAGTATAATATTGTTGTCGTTATTGTTACTGCATGCCTTTGCATGTTAAAAGTGGAGTTTTAACAAATGTTTTTACTGTTTAGTGTAGTGTACACTGAACCTTGTTTTTTATGCTCATAATGTAATTGATTAATTGGCAAGTATTTTTATCTGGAATGAGTTTACAATAGATTGTAAAGTAAGACAGCAATGTGTAACATTAGATGGGCTGCTGGATCAGCACACTACAACTAACAGTGCAATCCAAATTATTACATTTGTGGTTGGTGAGAGCCAGATAACTGGCTGAGTGTTCAGCTGAGTGAAGGCAAGATAGTGTGTGGAGAGAGAGGCAAGGTAAACAAGTGCTTTATCTTCCACCATCAAACTGAGTTAAATTGCTGTCCAGTGGAGCTTTTCAAAGAAGCAGCTGCTGGATGATGTCAGATCTCAGCAACGTCTTTTTGAAGACAGGCCTTAGAATTATGACATTATATTTTTCACCTAGTCTGTGGTAAAGAATCTTGCAGGTGAGAGATTGAACCAGCAGCATAACACTACCCTCTTGTTTCTTGTATACATTTCCTGATATTTTATTTTATGTATGATGTTGTATTGACTATGTGTTATTCATACTACTGTTGCTTGTTTGTACAAAACATATGAATTAGAATCCAATTGTCCTATGTGCGCATGACTTAAAATTTCATCACAAATTTGAATAATAACTTTTTTAAAAGGGCGTAGAAACAGAGACCTTAATTAATAAGGTATGTACAACAAAGCCAGTCTATATTCAGTAGAGTAAGTGGAGGGTTGTGTTATCAGGTATCTGCAAAAGGAAAAAATGAACAGGGTTTCTATGTACATCCTGAAAAAAGGAAAAGAAGGTTAAGAAGTCAATACATGTGGAACGTTTTATTTTTCAATTGGGAAATAACTTTTACCTATTTTGTCCTTTTCTATATAGTGCAGTGAGCCTAGCATGTAGGCACCAAAAACAATATTGTTCTGTGATAAGCTGCTTTTGTTGGTTTCTCATAAAACTCTAGTGTATTAGTGAAACACTGTCTCTCAAAACTCAAAAACAAACATTTATACAATAGAAACATAAGATGTTGGCTTGCACTAAAATTAAAGACGCCAAAGTTACACATTTATAAAAGGACAATTTTGTTGATGTCTTCAGTGTGTTAGTGTTATTAATATATACCTTTGGTTAATGTCTTTCCAAAATAAATGTAACAGGCTATCATTCAACTAACTGCTGGTGCAGAATTGCCTCAGTGTGTCCATGTACTCAACCAAACACTTGTACAACTCTGTTTTGATCTTCTTCTTTATTTTTGAATGTGAAAGAGAACACATAGCAAGACTTCATCATGTCTAGATATCATGATATCAAGTGGGAGAGCTGTCACAAATTGGTCAAGAAAAAATGAGAAAGTAAATGCCAAAAAACTTTGGTCTCGTCCGTTCGAGATATGGACGTCTGAAGCGGAGCTCCGCTAGCAGCGGTGTTATTTTTCATATTATCTTCTTATTATCTTGAGATATCCTGTATTTATCCAACCTGAGGGCACTACTACAGTATATGCAATCATATATAAACCTGGCCAAAAAGAAAGGGGTTCAGAAAGAAATGAAAGAAACGAAAACTAAAGCTACATTCAAGCTCAGATTGGCAAGTCCAAGTTCAAGTTCAAGGTACGGCCTTTTAGAGACTGACCTGGATCAGATGGGCGAAAGCCCAGACTCCTCGGGACCACGGTCCGCTACATCCTCTCCGGCTGAGAGTGAAATAGGGAGCGAATATATGAGTGCGAGTGACGCAGGTCACGATAGCTTGCCGATTGGAGAAGATCATCTGAAACTGGAAAAGGCCTTGCAGTCTGTGCCGTCAACTACTCCATGCGAGCCGGGAACACCGGCTGCAATAGAGCTCACCGCCTCACCTACGGTGCACGAAAGCAGAGATGATCTGTCTCAAATGAAGGTGATGATCGCTGAGCTCAAGCAAGAGATAAAGAAAGATATAAAGAAAAGCGAGAAGGCAAATGAGAAAGCAAGGGAAAAGGCAAATGAGAAGCTAAATGAGAAGCTGTGACAGGAGCGGTGGCAGGATAATAAAGACTTGGAGAAACGCATATGTATTTGCTTTGAGGCAGTCTTTAAAGATATGCTGGGTAAAATTAAAGAGCCCATTCAGGAAACCTCGTTTAAACTGAGCACACTTGCTGATCAACTGGAGCAGGGGTCTCCAAACTTTTCAGCCCAAGGGCCGCATTAACTATCAAACAGCAGTTCGGGGGCTGACTACACACTCGAGGTCCAAATAAAAAAGAATCAAAACATAGATGTTGTTTTTAATTATTTATTTAATATTATTTTATTCAGTTATTATTTAATAACACATTGATACACTACACATGAACACCTGTATTAGTGAGAATGGTGAAATTGTTTCCTGGATGCCAAAATAGCACACATTTCTGGCTTTAGATTTGATGTCCCTAACATCAACAGTGACCTGAGATTATCATCAGACAAGTTTGTTCTCAAATTGTTCTTCACGTATTTCATTCTTGAAAATGTTTGTTCACACAAGTATGTTGTTCCAAAGATTGAAAGGTACCTTGATGCAAAAGGTTTGACATTAGGAAAGTCTTCCTTGGGCAAAAACTGGTAAAAACCCACCAGTCCTTCTTTGAACGTGTCCCTAAGGAAGTCATTTGCTTGCAACTCAATGACCTCAAGCTGCAGTTCATCTGGGCAACTGGCCACATCTGCTTCAAATGGGTTTTGAAACAGTCTCACTTCTTCTGCCTTTGAATCCAAGTCAGAAAACTGCTCCTGAAACTGCAGCTGGAGGTGTTTGATGATCTTGCATGCAAAAGTGGGGAACTCAGCTGTTGCTTCAGCCATGAAGACCTTGCACTGCTGAAAGTGCGTCAAGTTGTTGGCCTGTACTTGTTCCAAAAACAAGACAACTTTAGATCTGAATGCCTTTAGGTGGGTGTATAGATCAGAAACTAGATTTTTCTCTCCTTGTAGTTTTTGGTTCAGAAAATTTAAATGACTAGCAATGTCTGCAGCAAAGGCCAATTTCCATACCCACTCTTCATCAGATAGTAATGGCTGTGGCTTGCCTTTACTTTCCAGGAAGTCACCTATTTCCTTTCTTAATTCAAATACTCTGCTCATAACTTTCTCACAACTTAGCCATCTTATTGCTGTGTAATATGGTAAATCTTGCGATTCTGTGTCAGTATCTTTCAACATGTCTCTGAACTGTCTATGGTTGAGCCCATGTGACCTTATTAAATTCACCATCTTCACCAAAGGATTCAGTACACTGCTAATGTCCACATATTTAGCACACAAAGCTTGCTGGTGAATAATACAGTGCAGGAACATTGGTTGTGGAATGTTTTTCTCATTACACATCTGCTTCACTTGTCCAACCAAGCCTTTCTTTATGCCACTCATGTTCATTCCTCCATCAACAGTCAGGCAACTGAGGTTAGTCCAGTCCAAGTTATAATCAGCAAATGTTTTTTTCAATTCATTGAATATATCCTCTCCGGTAACAGTGCCATACATGCTATGTAGGGAAGCCAGCTCTTGTGTTATGTTCATGTCTTCATCCACACCTCTAATGAACACAAGCAGTTAAGAGGTGGAACAGCTGTCCAGCGATTCATCCATTGCAATTGAAAAATGGCGAAACTTGCTTGCATTTTTCGCTATTTGAGTAACAATGTTTTCATCCATGTCTGCAACACGGCAGGCAATGGTATTTGCACCCAAAGCTACATTTTTAAATTGTTTCGACTTTTCTGGGCAAAGTTCCTCAGCCACCTCCGACAAACATTCCTTCACTACTTCACCATCTGTAAACGGATTGCCACTTTTAGTCAGGACGTAGGCAACTTTATAACTGGCCTTAGTTAAGGATGCATTTTCATTTGAGGATTTACTGAACAATGCCCTCTGAGATGTGAGTTGATTTTGTAATTTAGAAAATTTTTCGGCACAAACTTTACCCTCCAACTGTGCATATTTCTCCTGATGTTTGCTTCGATGATGACGGCGCAGGTTGTATTCTTTCATCACAGCCACGGTTTCATTGCAAATCACACACAATGCTTTCTCGCCGGATTTGATGAAGAAGTATTTCAAACTCCATTCTTCTTGAAATTGGCGACACTCATCGTCTATTTTTCTTTTCCTCTTCTCGTCCATCGTTGGGCACTAAAATAAAGTGACTTCAACATGAATAAATCGTGAAACTGAAAGTAACTTGCACACAATATCGCCCAAAAAACCTGATTATGCGAACTAATTTCGTCGCAATTATAGCTGCAAATGACCCGAAACAATTTTTAAAAATTCTTATGATTTCTTAAGTTAAACTTACCTGAATATAGTCTGCAAATATATCCACTTATGGTAGAGAGATTGTTGCTTTTAATGTTTCCTCTTCAGAATATTCGGAAAATTCTTGTTAAATTAACGACATTCCCAATACTTTATACACACTGGTAAGTAATTACGCGAAGGAAATTATCACTAAATAAAATAGAGTGTAACACCTCCTCATCGCAGCAGTCAACCGCAACTGGCAAACTGTGTTTAAAATAATCAAGTCTTGAACAAGCAGCAAACCATTTAAAAACTCTGCCACTAGATGGTGTTATATCATCTCATTGACTGTGAACAGAAGTAGAAAAAGTAAGCAGCGAATAAGGTTTTGCAATGTAGTGATCAGTTGAAAAACATAACACACTACTGCGCGCCTCTATTTTAATTCGGTAAAAACGTAACATCCACGTAAGCGGCGGCTGATCTTGGCAGGATACACGTAAATTTCCGTAATTCTTTTCCGTAGATGAAAAAGTCTCCACGGGCCGGATGAGTAGTTTGGAGACCCCTGAACTGGAGGATGTCAAGGAGACATTCACGACTTGGAATGAAACAGCCGAAAATCTAGCTGCCAGTGCTGAAGAAAAAGCAACAACTGCCAACTCCGAATGCAAAAAACTCGGAGACAGACTTGCTGCTTTGGAAGTTGGAAGCAGAAGGAATAATATTAGAATTGAAGGTCTACCTGAGAATCGAGAAAGTCCAAACCCAGTGAAATTCACAGCTGAACTATTTTCTAAAATAATTGGAGAGGACTTTAAAGCAGATTCTGAGATAGCAGTGGCTTATCGCGTACGCGGATCAAATACCGTTAGACCTAGGTCTTTTATTATTCACTTCGAGAGATTATTATTTAAGCTAGAGGTGATGGCACTCCTCAGACACAAGCAAGAGATTATATATGAAAATAACCACATTTGTATCTTCCCTGATTTCTCTCCAGCAACAGCTACTAAACGTGCAGCCTTCTACAACATTAAACAGCGGTTACGGCAAGCCAATATCAAATACAGCCTCTTGTATCCTGCCAAATTGAAAGTGGAATTGCACGGTCAATTCTATGTCTTCGCCAGCAAGGAAGAAGCAGAAAAGGAATTAAGAAAGCTGATCCCGACACTATTCTGAAACACAATAGTGAGTCGTAGCCTGTCATGACATTGCAAGGATAAATAACCTACTGTCTGATCTATTTGCTAAGATACGGGGTTTTATAATTATATATCCTCTTTATTACTCGGACGCTATCTGTTTATGTTTTAATTGCAGTTATAGATGTTTTTGCTTAAATTTTTTTTTTTATCTTATTTATTTATTTTTTCTCTACCCTAAAGGAGACTGTTTAACATCATACCCTTGGTTTATTGTTATTGTTATTATTGCATTAAGACTTACTATGCTTATTCTGGACCACTTTCTAACACCATTCCCCGGGTTTATTATCTTAATACTTTAAGATTGCTGAAGATTATATATATTTTAAGTTCATAGTTTGTTAATGATTATATTTTAGGCATATAGTATTTAGACTATATTGGCAATAGATATCTCTATTTTTTAATTATAAAACGCCGCTGCATGGGGGCTTGTTTTGCTTTGGACGTGCTCTGTCTCTGGGTATGTCAGAGGACCAGGACTGCGTGAAGTGGGTTCTAGCCTCACGTGGGGAGGCAAAAAGGGAGGGTGGTGGGTTAAGGGGGGGAGAGAAAGAGAGCAGGCTAGATCTATATCTAATCTATCCTTTTAATCTTTATAATTATAACTACCAACGTAACAATAGGCTGCATGGCAATAACTCTTGGGGAAATAGGAAATTAAGGTTAAAGCTGCCTCCCTTCCATTTAAGACTATAAAATGACATCAAAAATTCAGAATTAATGTCTCCATGAAGGGACAGTTAACTTTGTGAGCTAGAATGTTAAAGGCCTGAATCACGAATTAAAGAGAAAGAAAGTACTCTCTCACCTAACAGGTTTAAACACTAAAATAGTATTTTTACAGGAGACCCACTTACTAAGTAAGGATCAGTTCCGGCTGCAAATGTCCCATTCTAGCTTTACAAAGAAAACTAGAGGTGTTGGAATTCTCATACATAGAACAGTCTCATTTGTAGCATCAGATGTAGTATTGGATACTTAAGGGAGATATGTGATGGTCATGGGTAACTTATCTAACTGTAAAATGATTTTGATAAATGCTTATGCACCTAATGTCGATGATAAGGAATTTATACAAATTTTATTTGCATCCATTCCCAATGTCAACCCTCATAAAATTATAATGGCTGGGGACTTTAATTGTGTTTTAAATCCACTCTTAGATAGGACTTCTATCACAGGGGGGACGACATCTAACACTGCAAAGATAATTACAAAGTTTATAACTGATCACAACTTATCAGACCCCTGGAGGTTTTTAAACCCAAACTCAAGAACATATTCTTTCTACTCACCAGTACATCATTGCTACTCAAGAATTGATTATTTCTTTATAGATAATAATTTCTTACGTACGATTAAATCTTGCAAATACGATGCTATTGTTATTTCTGACCATGCACCTCTGATCTTGGAGCTAAAGTTACTATGCCCCACACACTCACCTTGCAGATGGCGTCTCAACCCGCTTCTATTAGTAAATGCCAGTAGAAGAGAACCATTAGGTTCTAGCATAAATGTAAACAACTTGGAATTGGGGTGAACTTGGTTTACGTCATATCTCAGCTACATGCGTGCTTTATATGTTCCTGCAGCCATAACATTTAAAGCCATGGCCAGAGGCAAGCAGGGTCAGGGGCCAGAGAAGCCATTAAAATAATAATACAAAATGTTAAGTTTAATGAATGTTTGATAATATATTTTAGTATTTTTTATTAATGTAGAGTGTTCCAGGGTATTTTGAAAAGCACTTTTAAATAAAATGTATTATTATTATCATTATTATTATTATTAAAAGGAATCATATTTAGAAAAAGAAAGCAGTAATGAATATAAATGGTAGATTAAAAAATATAGAAAATTAACAACCTGGAATGCAAACATGAGCTTTCAGAGTACACAAGAAACTCATTAGTGGTGAGATAAGATATTATGATATTATTTATTTTAGATTATTTAGATAATGTGCATTGGACACTTAATGCAGCTTTTGTTACAAATACAATGGATGATCTATACTAATAAAAGGCAAAGCCCTCACTGACTGACTCACTCACTCACTCACTCATCACTAATTCTCCAACTTCCCGTGTAGGTAGAAGGCAGAAATTTGGCAGGCTCATTGTTTACAACTTACTTACAAAAGTCAGGCAGGTTTCATTTTGAAATTCTACGCGTAACGGTCATAACTGGAACCTACTTATGTACATATATAGTGGCCATAGCCTGCAGCTCGGTCGCCATGTGAGGCGGAGTTCCGTCCCTCATCGTCACGCCTCCCACATAATTGAGTGCCTGCCCATATAAGGCCGTCTGTCAGCGGCAATCCAATAGAAACACTCTGCCGCTAAATATTCGCGGGTGAAGGACTGTGCTTATGCAGACGAAGATGAGATGGTCAGGATGGTGTTTGGCACAAACTCAGCGAAAACTGCGAGAGAAACTTTTAAGTGCCGGGTCTTAGCTAACATTAAATAAAGCCTTGGACATCGCACGAGATAGCACAAGCACAGCTGAGAACCTTCGATGCATGTACACCGAGCGGCTCACATGAACTGACTGTGAACGCAATACGCAGACAAAAAGCAACAGCTCCAAAGAGCGCTGAACAAAAACCCAATTACACAAGTTAGAAGGCAGCAAAAGAATATGAAGCGAGTGACGCATACAAGCATATTTATAAGTGCAGCTACTGCGGAAACAAAGCACACGGTGGAAAAAGTCAATGTCCAGCTAAAGGAAGACAATGTAAAAAAAACCCGTGCATGCAGTATGTCACGTCTCAGATAAAGAGGAAGACGAGCTGTTTATTGATGCAGTAAGAAAGGAATCTATGAATTAAACCCGTTATCTTTACAACGGTTGACAAACACGGAATGTAACTTGAACACAACACATCCTCCAAATACGAACCTGATTGAAAGAAATAATGATAATCAAATCATTGATGACAGCAACACTCATAACAGTCACAAAACAATTACATTGACAATCATGTTACGTTATTTTCAAAATGTTTCCTTTTCTTTTTCATTACTTCTTTAACACACTACTTTTCCGCTGTGAAGCGCGGGTATTTTGCTAGTATATAATATATATAATATGCCCTTGCATAAAATAGATGCATAATACATTATAAAACATCCATCCATCCATCCATTATCCAACCTGCTATATCCTAACTACAGGGTCACGGGGTCTGCTGGAGCCAGTCGTAGCCAACACAGGACGCAAAGCAGAAAACAAACCCCGGGCAGGGTGCCGGCCCACCGCAGGGCTTTATGAAACATGTAACAAAACATACAATGTCCTTTATTCATGAAACATAACTTAGATACAACATAATTTAGCCTAAGCTGAAAAAGCTGTATCACGTACTGCTATTTAATGTTATAATAGAACAATAAACAAATCAGTATTTCTACCTATTGTGAAAAGTTGCCAGGCTGGCAAAACTTTTCCATGCACATGGCAGCCTTATGCCCCATAACAGATATTCAAGTAAGAAAAAGAAGCTAGGTTGGATAGAAATCAGTACATATTTCACATGTTCTGGATGCTCTGGACTACATAATTGCTCCATTACAAGTATGAGAGGGCGAGATGCAACCGCAAAAGAAGTATGCCATGTTCTGCCAGCAGGGGGAAGGCAGAAAAACAAACTTTAAAGTAAAAAGGATTTCAAATTCTATGTCTACTGTAAGGAATGAGTCCAAAGATGACAGAAGAAGAGTGTGAGGCTTCCTGTCTAACAGGTGGCATTATTTTGTCATCATATAAGACTAGGGGGCTTCGTCCCCTGCTCGCTTCGCTCGCCAACCCCTGTGTTTGGTTAATCGGATATAAAATTTAAATTTTTTTTTCTTTGGAATTGTTTCAGTTTCTTTATTTGCACTTTTACTTTAAAGCTTCATTAAAACATTATTTTTTGGAGCCACATTATGACAATGCAACGTATAACTGCCCGTCAGTGAATATTGTTTCTGTTTCTCTAATAAATAATCCGACTTTTTCTAATGTTTCTCCCTGTGATGTATTGATTGTCATAGCAAAAGCTATTCTCACAGTAAACTGAAAACATTTTAAAACGAATGGCATATCACGATTTCCTTTGGTGTGTAATGTTATTCACGGAATATATACATTACTTTTCTTTTTAACTGTTAAAATTTGCATCGCTTCTCCGTGATCATAAATATACACCTGACCGAATTGTGTAATTTATGAAATTCAACTTGTCGTTGCTCTAACTGTTGCGGGACCACAGATTCTCATAGCGTATGGTCTATTATTGTGTAAATTAACGTTTTGTGCATAAGAATGATGCGAATGCGAAAAGATCCTACTCTTTGCCTTTTATTTCTGACCTCGATTTGTCCTGCTCTTTTTTCAGTTACACCTGGTTCTGATGATTAATCACCTTTTGTTTTGCGGTAATGCGATCTTTTCTATCTTTTTTTGATACTGTAGCGACTGACATGATAAAGTGTCACAAAAGTTTTACTTGAACAATCTTTGACTTCGTAACCCCAAACACAACTTTCTAGCACCCTCTCCAACCCCTTGTAAGCAGGAGTTCATATCAGGAAATTCCAATAAGTTAATTGATAGATTGTTTAAGGGAGGCGAAATTTGGTGGGTGGAGTTGGGAGATAGAGAACAAAAAGAGAAGTGTTATTTGTGTAGCTCAGTGCGGTATGTCCACAGTTGTGTTCTTAAAGAAATAAATATAACTGGCAAATAGTCCACAAAACTGGGGTGACCATCTCTTTGTGCCTTTCCATACATCGAAGACTCAGTCGGCTACGCTACCGAGGTCGCCCGCAAGACAAGAAGAACCGACGCCGAATTCTGGTAAGGAGAGTAGCGGACTCTTAACACCCGCTCTTACACCCTCATCCCCCGCGTCTGACCCCCCCACTCGCTATCAGTCTGCCGTGCTGTACTCCGCCCTCCGTCAATCGGACCGAACAGTCACTTAAAACCAAAAAGGCCGCAACCTGACTGGGACGCTGCAATACTTTCTAATTTTACTGGTTTCATAATCTCTTATCTGCCTTTTTTTTCTCTTCCACGCCGTTGGGTCTCAGTTTTCCGTATTGTCCTGATACACTTTATGTGTGTTGAGAGCACAGTATGTGTGTTTACACGACTGAATGTTTTTTGATGCATGTGCTCTTGTATGATATCATTTGTGAGTAGGATGTGTCTTGCAAGAATCTCATGTTCCACGTCCCTGTGAGACGGCCCTGGCACTGTCTCTTGGCACCAAGTCTCATGTTTACGGTCCCCGAGAGACGCTCCGTGGCAAGTCTCTTTTGTCTCGCAGGTCTTTTAAATGTCTTTTGAGAACTTCCAAGAAAATCACGTATCGTCGCCTTGCTTTTGCATTCCAGGATTTCTTTTTATAATAAAGAGAAAGTTGGAGCCATACTACACATAATTGGTAAAGTTCAGAATAGACTGATAGAACGCCATTACCATTGACCCATTTGCTTAATAGTTAAGAGAAAGTTTTTTTTTACTTTTAAGGGCATGGGAAGTCGAGTGCTTCTATGCAGATCCAGCTCTTTAAGTGCATGTGAAAGCTCAGGAGAACCAGAACAGGGTTCAATACAGAAAGATCTAATTTGGTCTTCTTTTAGTAAAAGCCGAGAAGCGATGTTCCTTGGAGTGATTCTGGGACTTGACTAGAAGTTATCTCAAGGGGCCTTTGAGCTTAGCATATTCAGGGGGAGTTGCACTGTAGGCTAATATGGTGGGAAACAGAGGTGAGGATTAAGAAGGAGACAAGAAAGATGAATAAAGGAGTGCTGTAGTACCTGGCAGGTAGCCAAACTTGTTACCTTCTCCAAAGCAAATAGAAAGAGTTGGATGTTGTCTACAGAGGTCAAAACTGTAGAATGTGTTTTCTGCTTATTTGAACTTCTTCCTTATTATCCAATACATTGTACTGTAGTCTCAATAAATATATATTTTCTTGTGTACATTTTGCCTCGTTGATTTCATTTTGTGGCAAAGGGCTTCTATGTCAGCCCTCACCAATGACAGTTTTAGCCTGTTTTTAGGAATCCTAATTTTTGTGGAGTGGCGGGTTTTACAGGATGCTTTAAGTTGAGCTAAAAATAAGCAACAAGCTGTGAATGCAAAAAAAAAAGTCTTTATTTGGCTGAGCAATAAGGATGGATATTTAATCCATGATGGCTCTTAAAATAGCAGTGGATGGGAGAGTTCTGAAACTACAAGTGTGGCTGAAAAGTACTTATACCCTGTAGTAGAAACATTTCCCGTAAATAGATGAGGGAAGCCACAACATAGAGATGATCATCTGATTTTGAAATGTGGTTTATAATGTACAATTTTGAATGTTATTAACACATGCCTAGCAGACATTGAGGAGTGGATTCTTTGTAGATTGGTTTGCACTCATTGTATGTGATTGTAAATATGATCTATTCTTCACACCAAGGAGTCTAACAGTAAACGGTTATATAAGCATTGATAACATTTTTATACTACTGCAGGCTGTTTATACTGTAGATAAACAATATACCTTTAAAGGCTTAAGTATATTACTGTGAATACAACTTTTAAACAATTCTTTTAAGGCTGCACGGTGATGCAGTGATTAGCCCAGCAACTTCACATATCCAAAATCCTGGTTCAAATTCCATGTCTGATCTTTGTCTATGTATCATTTGCACATTCTTACTATGACTGCATGGGTTTTTCTTCTATATCTGCAGGTGCAAGTCAGATAATTGGCAACTCTAAATTGGGCCAAAAGTAAACTGATACTTTGCTTCGGGCACTTACAGAATAGTGGTCACCTACCTGAAAAGTTATTTAGAATTTAAAATCTATTTATATTCCAAACAAATTTGGGTATGATATAATCTATAAAAAAGTTTTCCTATCTTATACCATGGCAACCCCCACCAAGGTCTTTGAAAGTTTTGCTTGACATCCCAGCATAATACACATTTATTTACATTTGTAGGTAGATTACAGAAAAAATAAGTCATCCTTTTATTTTTAATGAAAACATTTTCTACAGTTAATGAGTCACATGTGACTGACTTGCTCAGCACTAAATGTTGGGATGCCCACCATCCTGGATTTGAGAGGCTGTGTACAGAATTAAAGATGCTCCATCTCCATTTGCCAGGGTAAATTGGGTGTGGGTAACCCGTGCTGTTGTCACACAGGTGTCTGGCAGCGCTGCCATCCAGTGGCATCTCCGTCAACTGTACTTGGTCTCGATGGGTCATAACCTTCTGATGAAAAGTGCTGGTGGCTGCCAAGCATCATCAGCCCACTGTTCAAACACTTCCCCCACTACATGGTCCAAAGTATCAGTTATAAGAGCAAGTGGAGCATTAGGCAGTGGGTCATGAGCATGGCCACCTCTGATATTGCACATTTTGCATTCATGAATGCCTTATCCAGTTCTTTGGGCCACATGACAGGGTGACAGTGCCTCAAATAAAGGTTTCATAATGAGGGCTGCCCGAGGAATGAAGCAGTGGTAGATACTGACCATGCTCAAGAATACCTGAAGGGTGCCTACGGTATGGGGTTACAGGAAGTCAGTGACTGCAGAAACTTTGAATGGTGAAGGAATTGCATCCTCTTTTGAAATGTGATATCCCAGGAAGTCAATAACAGACACTTGGCTGGACTGATAATCAGCCTACACAGGCTGAGGGTCTTGCATAGGGCTGATGGTCAACCGTGAAAGAACTGGCAATCAAAAAATCATCCAGGTAGAAAAAAAGGAAATCAAAATCAATATGAAAGTAGTCGATTGACCATAGGAATGTCTGGGCTGCATTTTTAAGGTCAAAAGATGTGTGCAGGAATACAAATAATACAAAAAGGGTGATGGAATATCCTCTGGTGCACAGGTATTTGGTGGTAGCCACAAACAAGAAATCCTGTATATAACTGCTCAGTTGTTCAAACGGTGTTAGTCATCACAAGGCTAGAAACCTCCACCTGCTTTGGGTAATGTATGGAAGGGCTACACCCATGGGCTGTTTTATCACCTACGATTCCCACTCACTCCATTTTAGCAAACTCAGCCTCTGCAATACATAACTGGTAGGGGCAAGCCAGTGAGCTCAAGCATGTATCGGCAGTCCAGTAGTGGAGATGTAGTATGCTGTTGAAAAACGTGGGTTTGTACAGCTAGGGGAGTCATTAAGTTGGTCATCAAACTTGCAAGTCGTAACCATCATGTTGTACAAGATAGAGGTAGTAACACTTGTGTGGGCAAGGAAGAATGGCAAAGTCCTTTGCATTCACAAGGTGATAGTTTTTAACATCAATCAACAACCCAAAAGTCCAACCAAAATGTCTTCCATGAATGAGATAGTGTTTACTGTCTTAGGGAGGCTGAATTTTCTTTGCTTTCTCACCAAGTTGAGCATGGTAAAAACACAGTCCAGTTTCAGGTTCGAAGCGGAAGTGCAGGATAAGCCATGGCCTTGCTAATAAATCTGATGAGGGCTGCACAAGAAAGATAGCTCTGAGACAACTTCATTTTGGCCAACTCCCAGTAGTCAACAGCAGATATATTGGCTAGGGCAGTGCACACTTGTTCCGGCATTTATTGAATTAACAGTTCTTTAAATATATAACAGGGCTTGTGGCTGGCTAGCAAAGCTCACATATTGTCCATCGGCACAGAAGGTTTTGCATCTCCATGGCCAAGCATTTATATAGGGTGGTCCAGATCTAATTATGCAATTTTCATTACACTATAACTTATAAAGTTATTACATAGAAAATCACCCGAAAAATCCTGGACCATCATGAAGTGTGCGAACTGACGACATGAAGAATCACCTTCACGCTGAACTGCAATCGTACCCGCATAAATCAAAGTCATCCAGTCGATGTGCATCTGCATAATTAGATCTGGACCACCCTGTATCTTCACCACACCCGATCTGACTTCTTGAGGCCATATGTCTCTAAAAGGTATGCCTTTAAAGTGACATACTTATTTGTTTCTGGGGGATTTTCAAGCAGACTCGACACCCTTCACATAGTGGAAGCATTGAGTGCTGCAACGGCATAGTAGTATTTTGTGTCATATGCCATGATGTCCCGCATTGCGAAACTGTACCTCCACTTGTGCAAACCACACTGCTGCTAGTTGTTCCCAAAATTCTGGCCACTTTAATGTCATCACATTGGTAGTCATGTCTAGTGGAACTCTGGAATCATCCGAGAGCGTTAGGGTCATTGATGGAGTGCTTCATGAGAAAAGAAAGTATGCCGGACAGCGTTTTCCTACTCAATGCAATACAAATTATTAAACAGCGGTTGGACCTTTGACGCTCAATTGTAAAAGAATTGTCTTTTATTTTACCTCTCACTAATCTCATCATGTAAGTTAAGATACAGTACACAGCAATACCTTTTGTATTTTGCATGTGTATTGCACATCACTTCCATGATCAGCATTTTTATGTTTTAATTTTTGTTTGTATTGCCAATTTTTAAAACTGATTGACTTTTCTACTCTACTGCTCTGCATTTTAACGGGTGTACTACCAGATTTTAAACATGTCTTCAGTTCCTTAAAAATGCATTTTACCCCGATCCTGTTCCATTTAACTCTTGAACCTGAGATACCTGATTAGCTGTTGTTTTATATTAAACTTTTTACATATTCACCTTTGCAAACAAAAGCTGGTTTCCCGCTTTTGTTGAACATAATAAGAAATAAGTGCTATATTTGTAATTTTCCTTTTATTATGTGGTAGAAATCAATCCATTATCCAACCCACTATATCCTAACTACAGGGTCACGGGGACTGCTGGATCCAGTCCCAGCCAACACAGGGTGGAAGACAGGAAACAAACCCCGGGCAGGGTGCCAGCCCACTGCAGGGAGCACACGCACACACACACACACACACACACACACACACACACACACAGCACACATTAGTAACAATTTAGAATCGCCAATGCACCTAACCTGCATGTCTTTGGACTGTGGGAGGAAACCGGAGTACCCAGAGGAAATCCATGCAGACACGGGGAGAACATGCAAACTCCACGCAGGGAGGACACGTGAAGCAAACCCAGGTCTCCTAACTGCGAGGCAGCAGCGCTACCCACTGCTCCGCCGTGCCACCATGTGGTAGAAATCAACATCTTAATTAAAGAAAGAAACATATCCTCTATCGGGACAAGTTTAATAAAACCTTTTGGAGTAAGTACTTAGTCAGGAGAAAACCTGTCCATCTGTGTTCTTATTACTCTTTCAGTATCATCCTGAAGAGGGAGCATCTGTCACAGCAGTCTGTTACAGCATGATCAGAATGGGCAAAATATTAAGGGTATAGGTGTATTTTATAAGAAACTGAAATTACATAATAGTGTCAGTCAATGCATACATTTACTCTGGTTGCTTCGTTGGTCTATACCCATATGACTTATTAAAAATAAAAGTCTGTTTTATTATATTGTTTTCTCATATTCTTTACATTGAGCCACCACTTCTGACATTTTTATGTATGTAACAACTGTCCAGTCTTGTTTACAGGACATCTGCTAAGATCTTAGTCATCTTATTAGTTCATTTTGTGTATTACATCAGCCTTCCTCCTGGTACACTTGTTTGATCATTTCTGTAGCTTCCTTCATGACATTTTCAAACAAATGCTTATATATTTCAGTGTGCAATCCAAACCAAAATACTGTACTTGACTACTGTTACCTTTAAATTATTCTCTCACAGTTATTCAGTTTATATAACAGCTTTAAAATTGACACTTTAAAGAGCATTGTCAGTGTCAGTAAAGCTACCTCAATCAACACGTGACTTTTGGAGGCTGCTGGCTTGACACATAATCCCTAAAACAGGCAAAATGAATAATAAGTATTTAGGTCCTGTGAAGGGGGAGAAGAATCCCGTTAAGTTTAATCCTGCTTTGACCACCGGCAATCCACTCTATAAGCTTATCCAATCAGGCTGTTGTGCACACTTGACTTACCCTTCCACAAGCTGCCTTTTTTACCTGCATTCCTTGTAATTTACCGTAAAATTTTGCTTGGTATGTTTTTGCCTAATAGCAGAATTTTTAAGTTGCTATTAATGAAAGTGTTTACCAAATAAAAAATGTAATGAGGAGGGAATACCTAAAGATCATTACAATGTAACATTGTTACAATGCAACATTTAGCCCATTTTGTAAAGCACAAATAGACTCACTGTGCCTCAATTTATATAAAAATAAGAGTAGATGAACACTGATCTTCATGCATCAAAGGATCAGAAAGGCCCATAGAGAAGCGGAGGGCTAGAGCAGAGGATGGGGTGCAGTGGACTAAAATAACAAGGGAATTTATTGTTTTTGATGAGCCAATCTTTCAGAGAGAAAATATATAGAATTTGACCAACTGTCAGTTCATCTACACTGTTGCTGTTGATATCATTAGTTTTACACCAACAGGCTCTCTACTAATTGTGGTGGCAGGACTGGCCCTAGCATCCTTAAGCTGCCTAGTCCCAGTGTGTATTGAGAAGAATTTGACTTATTTTGATTTTGAAGTGTTGTCTTCTGCCTCAGATCTTATTTTCTTTTAATCATTTAGCAGTCAACCTAAAATTATAAGACATGCAAAATTCTGTACATAAAATCTTCTTGTCACCAAAAGAAATCACAGAACAGGAGAGTACAGAGGAAAATGAACTGAAGAAACACAAGTTTATTTAATAACTTAGCACACACTGGATAATGAAGTTTAGCAAGGATATTTGTAAGGTACACTTCTAGCCTACAGTCTTTAGTTAGAGAGCGTGGTGATCAGCCTGTCTTGTTGAGCAGGGTCAGAACATTAATGAGAGTGTGTGAGAAGTGACGCCTTGTGCCTGTGAGTACCAGCCGACTTTAAGCACTGAAATTAGCAGCTTGTATTTCTTTTTTTTTTAATAAAGAAGGGTTGCTGAGCAATAGTCATTAGTGTTTTTCATTTTTGATAAAGAAGGCTGAGTAACTTTTTGTGATTATCTTGCAGGCTGTTGGGGAGCCTCCACTTTTACTTGCTATATCCGTGTTTTTTGCAATTAAAGATGCCATCTCAGCAGCAAGAGCAGAATCCAATCTTACTGGCCCTTTCCGCCTTGACAGCCCTGCTACGCCCGAGAGGATACGGAATGCTTGTGTGGACAACTTCACAAAACTGGTTTGTAATCTGTGTTTCCTTGCACTATGAAAATTTGGAAGAAAGTACTTAACTAATTATACAGTAATGGATGATAAAATAATTTCATCAATCCATCTTATTTACACCCATTTTTCTTATTTCAGTTCAGGCTTAGGGGTTGTGTTGGGGAGGACTAAAACATATGCCAGCAGCATCAGAAGTGATACAGGATTCAACCCCAACGTCACCCTGTGTGCTAAGTCTCTTGCAAAGTGCACTAAAGCAAACATCTAATTTCATTTAAACAAGGCCAAATTAGAGCTGTCAGAGAACCAAGTAAACAACTTTGGAATTTTTGAGAAAATTAGAGTATCCAGAGAAAACTCGCTCTGATATGGGGAAAATGTGAACATTTTGGACTGAGATAGAATGTGAATTGTTTTAAGGCAGCTACAGGCCAAATATCTAAAATATATTTTTTATATATTTGGTTACAAAATGTTATAACAAAACACAACTCAAACAAATGAGAGTAAAATATTCTTCTTGAAAAGTACAAAAAGAACGTTCAACACCCATCCAATAAGAGAATAATGTAAAAAGAGAGTCCCATCTAAAACAGATCTTTGTGTAGTGTAAAACAGCTAGTGGAGTAAAAATGTTAATCACAAGCCAGATATGTTTACTTTTGAATTATATTAATTAGTTGTTGGCAAGTTCTAAACAAGTTTTGAACAGAATTTTTAAAAAATACAGTAGAATCTGATTTTTTTCTAATTTGAGATAATATAGAACATTGCTTTCCCACAAACTCACAGAGGGTAGTATGGGGTTCTTCCATCGATCAAAATAAGCCTTTGTGCAAGAAGTGTGATATAGGATACTACAACTGATTTTTCATTACACAGTTTTGTGGTACTCCATATACTGCTGTAAGCATTAGAAGGGACTTCAACTCCAAGTCTATCTTAGAGTTATATAACTGTTTTTGCCCACAATAATTATAGGGTCAAGCAACACACCAATGCAGCTGCTTGATGACATTGTGCATGTCAGAACATATGCAGAGTATATTTTAACAGTTTTAAACAAGATATTTGTAATAGATGAAAAAGGTTTATTTGAATTATGAGGTACACAGCACATATAGAACTAGAATGAATAACCATGATTTTTGCAGAATACAAGGGTCTCATGTTATGTCTGTACCTGGTTATGGTTATATCCATCACATAGAGGACTTCTTCCAAGGTCATTACCTGCAATACAATTATCATCACCACAGGACATGAAAAGTAGGAAAATAAAGAGAATAGAATGATTATTAAATGTCTGAAAAGCAATATGAGCAGTTGCCTAAGTAGCTTTTACCATGAGCATGCTATACTAAAACAATAAATTAAATGCTGAAGTTGATGGGGCATCTCTTATATCGGTAAGTAGATTATCTGGGCGTTGGGGCCCTGTATCTAAATTATTTGATACTGCGTCATATTTATCTTTTTATCTGTTAAAAGAACTCCATGGTAAGTATTCTCTAGAGCTCAGGTTCTCAAGTTCAATCTTGGGTTATCACTGTGTCAGCATGTTTTTATTTCAACCAGATTTACATATACAATACAATGCAATATAGCTTATTTTTTGTATAACCCTCTTCACTGAGTGCAGATGCAAAGCACTGTGATCAGTTCTCAGTTAAAATACAAGTTTAGATCAAGGTCCGGTGTGTGACATCTTCCCAGGCTTTATCAATGAGGCTGATGCAATGAACAATTTTAAAATGGTTCTTCCAGAACTCTTTCAGGGTCAAAGACGTCTCCTCGGTCACATTGAAACACCTGGTGAATAGTCCTTTGGTGTTCAGCTTCTTAAAATTTGAAATAACCTGCTGGTCCATGGGCTGCAGAAGAGGAGTTGTGTTGGGGGGGAGGAACATGACTTTAATAAAGTCATACTCCTCGACTATATGATAACAAAATGATCATGGAGAGAGAAATGACCTCACTTTAGTGATGTTCTTCAGATGAAAAAATGCAGTTTTTGTTATACCCAGTACATGAGCTTTGGAAATTCAAATCACTAGAGTCAAAACTCACTAGATTTCTTGCTTTTTGGCTTGGGTCAAGTCCTAATGTTTCTAGTTTTGGGGTCAGGTTCTCTTTCTGAGTCTTTGAACAAATAACTTCTGTTTTATCCTCCTTCTAGAAAGTTATGTGACATTCAGGCCTTTATATCTAAATATGTCTTAAAAGAACTGTTTTTGACAGTGTATGTAAATTACTTTGTAATAAATTGGTAGAATGTGAAAGACAGAACGCATGGAAAAAATTGTTAGAATTACAGGCCCAAGGAAAAGAGTTAAAGGAAAAATGTTTAAAAAAAAATTCTACTGTAAAGCACTGTCTACAAACAGCAAGTATCAGATATGGACTATTGTTGTCAGCCAGGCCGTTTGTTAATGGTGGCTTCCACATTTACAAGTCTCTGCACAAGAAGAATTAACTTCTTAAGATTAATTAATTCCATTTTAAAGCCATGTTTAGGCTCTAATAAGGACAGCAGCAGAGACTGAGTAGGCCTTGTGCAGTTGATAGTAGACATAATTCCATCATTAGGAAAATGTATGGAAGATCTTTGTTAAAGTATAGTATTTCTTTAATGCTTGTTGTGATTAATATTAAAGAATACATTTTATTAGTTATCTCTAAAATAACTCAGCTTGTTTATGTGTGTTCTTTCTCTATTTTTACTGTTATAATTGTGGTATTTCTTTCATTATTATTAAAACTCTTAATATTACTATTATAACCTTAACATAGCCTGTTCAAATATATGTTATTCATAGCATACAGGGAATTCAGAAATTATTCAGACCATTTAAACATTTACTGTTTAATTTTAAAAGAATAAGATCAGCATTTTTGCCATCAGTCTACACTTTATGATGACAAGTAAAAACGTGTTTTCAGAAAGTTTTTTTTAAATTAATAAAAATCATAAACTATAATCTCTCAATCAGTATTGAGTATTCAGATTCAGTACTTAATAAAAAAAAAAAAAAACCTTTGTCAGCAATTACATCTTCAAGTCTTCCTGGGTAAGTCTCTACAGGCTTTGAATTTCTAGATTTGGGCAGTTTATCTCATTATTCCTGGCAGATTCTATCAAGCTCCATTAGACTGGATTGAAAATATCTATAATCGTGCATCTGCAGGCCTTCCCACATTTGTACCATGGGGTTTAGGTCTGGGCTTTTTCTGGGACACTCAAGAACAGTTAAAGATTAACTTGAAGCCACTGCATCATAGTCTTGGCTGGGTGCTTTGGGTTATGGCTGAAAGGTGAACTGTTGCCCCAGTTTGGGGTTGTCCCCTGATATAAATTATTATAAAATGTTATTAATTAAATCATGTCATGGTTTTGATTTTTTTTCCAATTTCAAATAATATAGAACATCACCCACTGACTTAAAAATGTGAGTTGGGATTCTTCCATTAAAGCAAGATATGTCCACATGTTTGTAGTGTGGTATAGACTATTACAATCAATTTGTCCTTGTCCACTTTAAATCTGTCTGGCATTATACCAGACACAGCTGTTAATAGGCTAGGAGTGAATGTGACACCAAGGCTGTCTGGTAAACGGTCAAAGATTTTTGTCCAAAATGATGTTAATTTGATGCACTCCCAAAACATGTGGTCAAGTGAGGCTGGAGCTCGATTGCAATGCTTGCTTGTTGGATCTTGGGTACATTTTAGGCAATTTTCAATGAGATAAAAGTGAAAAATTTTAAGTTGAATTATTGAATGCCTTGCACATAAATAGTGCAATCTATATGTGGCTACTTTCCACTCCAGTAGGGTGGCATACAGTATACCTTCTTTTATTATAATGATGATATTTTTCACTAGTACATCACTAATTAGATGTTGACCATCTTTTGAATTCTGTAAGTGCTTTTTTACGATTTGTATGTTGATTTTTGTTTAAGTTACAATGAGAAGAGCTTCATTTGAAGAGGTTAATGTCCTAATACAAGCAGTTAAGCTGTTCATTTATTCTACACACAGATCAGATGTCCAGCCATGTAACAGAAACTTAGTTCACTTCAGTTTACCTACTGCTTCAAAATTAAATTCCTTGGAGAGATCTCTTACCACGGCACAACTGAAGATTCAGAAATGGTCCTCTTAATGAAAACAATAATTTTATGTAAAAGACTCTCTCTCTCTTCATCCCCAAGAACTCTGCACAGTGACATTTTATGTTAGAAAAGACAAAATGTCACCAGGAATGTACTGAGCCACTGGCCCTACTCTATGGTCTGTTGCTTTTAATGCTGGAGAAAGCAAATGATTTCCTTAATAGGTGCCTTTTCTATTGGGAAATAAAACCATAAATATTTGTTTTTAAAAGCATTCAGAATGTAGCCTCCCTGTATTTCTTACCTTTATGACATCAAAATTTTAGAATGGTTATAATGTAAAATCATATTAATCATACATATATGGAAAGAAAAATTCTCTATATACTCATTAGCAAACCATCTTAGATAGAATATATAAAAAGCCACAAACCATAACATGGATCTCTACTGAAGTATTTAAAATATAAATAAATGAATGGTTTTCAAAATTATTTTCTTGGTATCTTTTATATTCTATATAAATGTGGGAACACATAACTCTGAAAGCCACTTTCAGGCTTAACATCAACAAGATTGCAAATGCACTTGTCTAACTAATTAAAAATTGTTATCTTTGGCTTCAGATTCTGAAAATTATGGAATACATTTTTTCATACATGGGAGATACTGTAAAATCAAAATGTGCAATCATATATTTATTATTTTTCTTCTAGAAACTTGTGGTCTTTTGATTTACATGATAACTATATTCAAAACATGTATTTTGACAGCTGATCTATTTTGTAGCTCTGTATGAGGAAACTATTGAGTGATTCCAACCTTCTTTATTTTAGATTCATCCACAAGATCCACAAACCTTTACTCCATGGTCAGTGCAAGTCTGAAAATTCCTGATGGTGAAGTCTGAATCACAAGTGTATAAAGTAATATAATGAATACAACAATTCTGCCGAATTCCCCTAATGTGGATTGAGATTTTGACTTGACGTTGAAGAGAACATCATCATGTTAACCTACCAATTGTTAACAATTCAGTTTGGGTAGCACTGTTTGCAAAATAAGTAATAATAGTATTCTGATGATATTTTGAAAATTCCTACTATTACAATTACCTTATATGTAACATTTTGAACAATCTAATTTAAAGTGTGTTATATAAAGTTGATTTTCTAAGTTTTCCGTCAAATATATATATTTCTGATTATCCATTACTTTGCAAAGCTTAATTTCATACTCCATATTTCACATACAGAATTCAGTACTAATGCTTCAACAGGTGAAGAAAAGTGGAACATGCATGTAAAGACAAGAAACAGGAAGCACTCTTTTTTTTGCTAAGTGATTTTGCTAAAGCACAAAGTATACATATTCAAGCTCACTTGATCAGAAGTACTGGCTACTTAACAAGCTACACAATGATTCTTTTCTTCATTTATCACGTCTGTTGTTTTCAATAAAAAATTCAGACTATTATATATATATCTGTCAAATTCTTTTGTGTGTTTTTGAGCACCTTGTACTGTATATTACAAGTGCCTCCTTATCTTGAATATTGTATCCTAACAGCATGTCCTCCTATACTCTTAAATAAGGTGTCGCAAAATTTCCATGTTTATTTTTGAATGAAGTGCTTCAGAACCTACACAAGAAACTTTATCCATGTCTGTTTTACATATTTAATATGCTGAATACATATTTTGAATAATATTTATTCATATGTATTTTTTTATTAGCATGTAGTTAATGAGTGTAGAACAACCACCAAGTTGTTCCAAGCACCATCTTCAGCTTTCTTTAAAGAATGGTTGTACTTTCAGCAAAGAGAAACCATCCCTCTGATTTTTTTTTTATCAAAGTAAATAAGACAAGTAAAAGCAGCACTATTTTTTTTTCTTTTTAAACTTTAAACACTGTACTTATGAAAAAGCAGAAAGTTGCAAGTAAAAGTGAAAGTGGCCATGTGGTTTGTGGTTGGGGGGGGGGGGGGGAGATGACTCAACCCTACAGTGCTTACTTATTATTAGTTCCATTTCCAATTTTTGTTTTCTTTTGTCAAAGTATCTCCAGTAGTGTAATTTTGTGGTTATCATTGTCCTAAGCTCATATGATTTACTCCATTGAGACTATGGTGACATTTGATTAGTTTGAGCCTATGTAATTATGCACATCACATGACTGTAATCAAAGCTTTAGTTGCTTTAGTTCAATGCTATTTGAAATTTTTGATACATAATGAGAAAGTGTACAAGAAATTATCAAAGACACTAGAAGCAATAATAGTGGTGCCTTATTTAAAGCAATTCAAATAAAAAGAAAGACAAATTAAACAAGAATAGCAAAAGAATTCATTTTTCACTGTTTACAAGTGCCTTACCATGTAACAACAGAACGTGTGTGACACTTGATATGTTGAACGGTATGATATTTGTTTCTCTGTTAGAATGATTTTCTCTATTAAATCTGTTCTGTGGCAGCGGAGTAAGCATTGACCTTTGAAATGGCAGTTTATAATCGATTAAAAGTGACATCTGTCTGGGTCAGATAGGTGTATAAAGTTCACTGTTTAACAGCTCAGCAGAATTTTGAAAAGAGGCCATGTGTAATTGAACTTTGATAGGAACATGTCGAGGTAGGATATGAACTGGTGCTTTTGTGGGCAACCTGATCAGTCAGAAAATCCTATAAAAACCTTTACAATTTTAATTAAAATACAGACACATTGGCATACCTTAATTTCTGTTTTAGTGTCTCAGCTATACATTGTGACGGATGGCCGGGGCCCATGCCTGGCCGGGACACCCCTTCACCACATCTGCCAGGGGGACAAGGGTGGGAAGCCCAGTATAACCTCCTGGACACTAGATGGCAGCCTCCCTGGGTTGCAGCAGTTCCTCGGACTCCCCCAGGGCTTCACAGGGGTTGGAGTTCTGTGCAGCTATGTGGGGTTCCACAGGCACCACCAGGGGGTGCTACAACAGGAGCAGCTGGCCCCTTTTGGGCACTGGTTTCGCCTTACCTGGAAGTGCAGCTGGATGTTGGCAATCAACCACCTGGAGCACTTCCGGGTGCCTGATAAAAGGGAGCCAGCGACCACCACTCAGCGACCGGAGTTGGGAGGAGGAGGACAAAGCTTGTGGAGAAGTGGTGGTAGAAGAGAGGAGTGTTTTGGTGTTTAGTGCTTGTGTTTGGGACTGTGTTGTGGCTTGGGGGATTACGGGAAAGACGTGCTCTCCAGCTGAAGAAAATAAAAGTCTTTTGCACTTTTATACGTGCCTCCCATGTCAAATCTGTGTGGCCAATTGCAACATATAGAATTACAAATCCTTATTTATGTGAGATAAATTACTGCCATATCATTGCCATAATATAAACATCTGTATTGTGCACATATTGATTTTCAAATATAGAGGACTAGCAAAATACCCGCGCTTCGCAGCGGAGAAGTAGTGTGTTAAAGAAGCAATGAAAAAGAAAAGGAAACATTTTGAAAATAACGTAACATGATTGTCAATGTAATTGTTTTGTCACTGTTGTGAGTGATGAGTGTTGCTGTCATATATATATATATATATATATTAGCAGAATACCCGCACTTCGCAGCGGAGAAGTAGTGTGTTAAAGAAGGTATGAAAAAGAAAAGGAAAAATTTAAAAAATAACGTAACATGATTGTTAATGTAATTGTTTTGTCATTGATATGAGTGTTG
>JANRMT010062791.1:2350268-2382758 GCA_026402145.1 Polypterus bichir lapradei | reverse complement strand
TCCCAGCTATTAATCGGCTGTGATGGCACTGTCAGTCCTTCACTCCTGTGCGTGTCTTCATAAGAGCTGACGACCTCATAATCGTATACGTGCAAAATAAAGTGCGAAGCGCCTTAATATTATTTTGCCGCAGAAGCGCAGTCAGCTTCTGAAAGGCCGGCACAGCTATGCGCGTGCGCCGGCTGCTCGACTTTTGCTGGGCAGGAGACGCCAGTTTTTGCAGACACGTTCACATGATCAAAAGTCTCCGCGCTCTTTGGAGGTCATTCATATACAAAATACCCGCGCCTCGCAGCGGAGAAGTAGTGGGTTAAAGAAGTAATGAAAAAGAAAAGGAAATATTTTAATAATAACGTAACATGATTGTCATGAGTGTTGCTGTCATATACATGCCTGCCTAAATAAGTCACCCTCGCTTCGCTCTTACTTTTTTACCGTTCATTTAATCATGGCTAGTGGCGGAAAAATTATAAAATGGAAGGAGGATTACACTGAGTATGGCTTTCCCAAAACAATTATTGTTGGCGAATCGATTATTCATAAAGCTTGAATTGGTGATCTGTTTTTGTGTGTTAACCTCATATCTTTTCATACTTCTTCTCAAACCAAGGTGGTGCGAGGCTAAAATGAATTGGGATGCGCTGATCAATGTTATCGGTGTACCAGGAAATCATGCATTGACAAAAGTTCCCCTTTGATTGTAATGCAAAGTGTGATTAAATGCATTATTTTTTAACGCGTTATGGAGCACATGCATCGAAGCTTCTCAGCTGTGCTTGTGCTAAGAAAATTAAACATTTTAAAAATAACGTAACACGATTGTCAATGTAACCTTTTGTAAGTAGTGCCTGGAGGATTCAGTGTGGAGAAAGTCTAGAGATAGCGTGTGTATTAACTTGTGGATTTCTCTGTATTTGGTGGCAGTGTGACGAAGTTGCTTCGGAAGACGGCGTTAGCCGCGGAGCTCAGCTCAGAGCGAAATGAGGTAAATGGGAGGGGAGATGATGACGTGACTCCCCCACCCGCCTTAACTGTCAATCCCCCACAAACACAGTCTCTCGGAATTTGCATAAGCACACCCCTTCACCTGCAATTTTAACTTAGTTACAAAGTGATCAAAACTCTCTTTTATATCCTGCGTCCTCTCATTAAACTTGTATCCCGCATTACCCGTGGGCACGAAAAGCACCAGCGGCAGCCTGTCTATTAAGTTAATTTAAAGTTTAGGTTTATACCTCGCTTTGTTTCCGAAGTAGCTGTACTGATGAATATGGTAGTATGTCACTCGCTCGCTTCTTAATGTTTCGCTGCCTTCTCAATTATATAATGCATGTTTTGTTCAGCGTATTTTGGAGCTCTTCCTGGTTTTCTACATAGTGCGTTGACAGTCAGTTCACGTGATTACGTGGGCGGCGTAATGATGTCACACGAAACTCCGCCCCCACGGCGGTCAAGCTCAACTCCATTACAGTAAATGGAGAAAAATACCTTCCAGTTATGACCATTACGCATAGAATTTCGAAATGAAACCTGCCCAACTTTTGTAAGTAAGCTGTAAGGAATAAGCCTGCCAAATTTCAGCCTTCTACCTACACGGGAAGTTGGAGAATTAGTGATGAGTCAGTCAGTCAGTGAGTGAGTGAGTGAGTGAGTGAGTGAGTGAGTGAGTGAGGGCTTTGCCGTTTATTAGTATAGATAATAATAATGAGCATTTTTCTTTAGGTTTTTTTTCAGTTTAAAAAGAATTCTGGAAACATATTTTCAACTCTCTCTTTTGCTTTATGACTAGGATATGCTACTTGGTATTCTTTCTTGAAAGTTATTGACCATTTAGCAAGGCATCATAACTTTCTGTCTGGCAATCTGGGTTTTGACCCAAGGTTTAGTCTATCCAGTTTTGGCCCATGCCTGTTTCATTTTCTTGTCCCTTATTTCATATACAGTGTCATATTCCTATTACAGGGAATACAAGCAGCGCTACAGAACGTCCAGAGAAGAGATAATTATCTGATTCCAGAACTACAAGGGAAAACTGAAAGTATTTGACTGACATTTTTAGTTTAAGCAAATTGGGATAAACAGGTGACATTATTGAAGTGTTTAAAATTAAAACGGCCATTAGTATAGTGGATACCTGCGAATACTTTAAAATTAATTCTTCAACAAGAATACAGGACTTAGATAAAAACTATTGAAGGGGAAATTCCACACAAATTTTGAAAGGTTTTTCTTTGTCCAGAGATCAACAGACATGGATAAAATTATGATTTTAGGGACCTTCAAAACTAAACTTGATGTTATTTTGGAGAAATTACATGGATAGTATTGATGAGCGTGATGGGCTGAATAATCTGTTTTTATTCAAAATTACTGTAATATTTATTAACAAATACAGTAATCCCTCCTCGATCGCGGGGGTTGCATTCCAGACCCCCCCGCGATAGGTGAAAATCCGCGAAGTAGAAACCATATGTTTGTATGGTTATTTTTATATATTTTAAGCCCTTATAAACTCTCCCGCAGTGTTTATAAATATTCCCTGCAGAGTTATACAGCATAATCCCTTTGTATTCTCTTAGATATTAGGTAAGATTCATTGAAATTATGTATATAAACACACTGTTTATATACAGTAAAACCTAAATATTATTTTAAAGATATTGAGTGTCTCCGATATCACATATGTTACAGCCATTACGATAGACAGGTCACCAGCAATAAATACGTACAATGCAAGAAAAATAGTATACAGTAAATGTGTGTACAGTGACACTAAACGTACGTACGTGTACTAAGCACTGTAAGAAGAAAATTAATTATGGTTACTCACCAACAATGACACGATGACTTGTCCGATAACAATGAGTTTAATTTTACTGCACAACAAAGGAGAGCGTTACAGCCCTTGTAAAGGAGCCACTTCAGGCGATTGTGTAGCACTGCCGTTGTTCTTCTTCTGGCAGTCTTCAATCCAAATCCCTAAAGCAGATTCCATCCAGACTACTGCCTTATTACATCCACTTACAACTCGTTTGCACCCTGGTTAAAAGGACGCTGCAGCCGTAGATCTTATATTCCTTTCCTACTTTTTAAATAAAAAGAATCGTAGCCTTCAACAAATCAAAAACGTTTACCTTTTCGGCAATCATTAACATCTTCTTCTTGCGCTTGGGCACGGCCCCTGAAGCAGTAGCAGATTGTTTTGGAGCCATAATGAAGGGCTTGACTATGCACAAAGATAAACACTAAAGAGCACAACTCTTTACACAGCCAAACACGTTGATGCTGAATTAGCGAGACGAGACTTCCTGGTTAACACTGCATTCAGCACGCAGGAGCTCAACTGCGTACTCTGATTGCTTAGCTTCTCAGTCAGGAGAACTTAACTGCGTGCTCTGATTGGTTAGCTTCTCAGCCATCCGCCAATAGCGTCCCTTGTATGAAATCAACTGGGCAAACCAACTGAGGAAGCATATACAGGAAGTAAAAAGACACATTGTCCGCAGAACCCGCGAAGCAGCGAAAAATCAGCGTTATATATTTAGTTATGCTTTCATATAAAATCCACGATAGAGTGAAGCCGCGAAAGTCGAAGCGCGATATAGCGAGGGATTACTGTAATGATTTTTTATGATAAGCCCGACTCACTTCACTTCTAGGAAGGCCTCAGTGCTACTTTAAATTCAAAATGAAGTTCAGCCTCCTTAGACCAAGCCTCAGCCTCACCGAAAAATTAAGAAACAGGTCAGACACAATTAAAAAATATTTAAATAACAATAAAAATTCAGAAAAAAGTAGGGGAAACTGTTAAGAAAAAAAGTCTAAAAATGTTTATTTAAAAAAAAAACCTTTCAAAACAAAAACAAAATTAGAACAAAGAGGGAAAACAAAAACAAAAAGTCAGACCTAAAAGCAAACAAAGTTAGTCGAAATCCAGGACACAATATTGATGGTCAAAGCCAAATTGTCCATAAATCAAGAAAACTCCACAAGTACTTAAAATGTCAAAGTGAAAACATATCTCTGCAAAGTGGTCTAGATTTATTACAGATAAAACACTAAATGATTGATCGCATAAGTGTTCAATCCCTTTACTATCACTGGTGAAGCCAGTTGGTTTTAGAAGTCACAACATTAGTAAAATGGAGGTCTCCTTTCTGTAGTCAAGGAGTTTTAGGTAATTGCAGTATACACGCACATGCATCTGGAAGGTCCAACTTGTGGCCTAGACCATGAAAACAAAAGAACACTCCAAACAGCTCAGTGAAAAGGTGATTACAAAGCACAGGGGGATGATATAAGAAAATACCAGAGTCAATGAATATCCCCTGGATTCCAATTAAATCAATCACTAAGAAATTTAAAGAGTATGGCACATCTGCAAACACGAATATTGGCAGAGTTCCTTTGCAGCCTTTGTCGATTTTCGCAAAGTGTTTGATTCAGTTGATTGAGCTGCCCTGTGTGACATCCTGAGGGTTAGCGAGATCCCCTCCAGGTTGCTGGATATCATGGCTGGTCTGTACACTGGTACTGTGAGTGCTGTGCAGAGTGGAGGCAGAACCTTTGTGTTCTTCCCAGTTGATTCTGGGGTTCGTCAGGGGTGTGTTCTTGCTCCTACTCTGTTCAATGCTTGTATGGACTGGGTGTTGGGCAAGGTCGTAGGGTCCAGTGGCTGTGGGGCATCTGTTGGTGAAGAAAGATTCACAGATCTTGACTTTGCTGACGATGCTGTTATCTTTGCGGAGTCAATGGAGGCTCTGATCAGGACGCTTGAGAGACAAAGTAAGGAGTCTGAGTGTCTGGGCTTGTAAGTGTCCGGAATAAAAACCAACAACCAGGCCTTTAATGACCTTTTGGGCACAGCCATTAGCAATGTGTCTGTTTGCAGAGAATGTGTTGACCTTGTTGAGAGGTTTACTTACCTTGGCAGTGACATTCATGTCTCTGGTGACTTTTTCTGTGAAGTCAGTAGACGGATTGGGAGAGCATGGGGGGGTCATGAGGTTGCTGGAAAGGGGTGTGTAGCGCTTCCGATATCTATGCAAAAGGACGAAGGTCCAAGTCTTTAGAGTCCTGGTGCTTCCGGTCTTACTGTAAGGTTGTTAGACATGGACGCTATCCAGTGACCTGAGATGAAAACTGGACTCCTTTGGTACTGTGTCTCTCCGGAAAATCCTTGGGTACCGTTGGTTTGACTTTGTGTTGAATGAGCGGTTGCTCATGGAGTCTTGAATGAGGCACATTACCTGCATTGTGAGAGAGAGTCAGTTACGGCACTACTGCCATGTGGTGCGTTTCACCGAGGGTGATCCAGCTCGTAGTGGCTGGACCAGGCCAAGGGGTCAACCACGTAACACCTGGCTGCAGCAGATAGGGGGACATTTCCGGAGGGTGGGACTGGACTGCATGTCTGCCTGGGGGGTTGCCAACCGGGATCCCGAGTTGTTTCGTCGTGAATTGGGTGCGGCAACACACTGTACCACTGCATGCTCCCCAACTTGACTTGACTTGACTTGAAAATCTGTAAATCTGCTCACATGAGGGATGAGGGAAGCCACCTACAGATCTAAGATAATTCTGAAGAGACTGGGCATATAGAAGATGCAAAAGAGCTTAATACTAAATATTAAAGAAAAACATAAAAAAGCTGAGCAGTGCATTTAACAATTATGTTACATTAAACAAACAAATAAAGAGGCAGTCATATTAAAGAACAGAACAATGCACTTAAATTACAAACAGTTCTATGTATTTATTTTATTTTCAGGAAAAGACTTAAAGATAAATAGGAGATGTCCATCTCATTATAGTAGTTTTTCCAAAGGTTCCATATTCTGGGTGAGTAAGGGATACCCACTCATAAGGCTAAGAAATGCCTCTGGAATTTCAAACTTTTTGGAGCATGTGAGGAATGCAACCTTAAATTAGAACAGCCTTAAACATTTCTTCAGGGACAAGCAATGTGGTTCTACAAATTATAAAACAACCATGTACAAACAGAAAAAAATAAAAATACAATAAAAATGCTGATTTAGTCTGTGAGACCTTTCACTGGCTTTGCTCTGGGTATCTAATTGTTCTGGACCAACTGAGACCAATAGTAGTGACACACACAGACAAAAAGAGGTTAAAAATCAAAGTGTCGCATTTTATTGCAGCAAAACAAACCACAAAAATTAAGTGAAAAAAACCCCAAAATGAATACACAAAATTCAATAGCTTTGTAAAAAACATCTTAAATAAACAAAGTGCATGTAATGCCATAAAATAAATCAGGGAAGAATTAAAAGTGTGATTCAAAAATGTGCCCACACAACGACTACGGTGGCTCTGAAGGGCAAAACGCAAAAACAAATTCATGCATTCTTTATTGTCCTTCTCTGTGTCAGCAAATGCTAAACTTCGATGAACTCTCATTTCTCAGTAGTTGTTCCATACCAGTGGGACAGTACATTTGACTGAAAACACGTGTCTGCTTACTGACAAGCAGAAACAGATGAATGCATCTTATATGCACCCCATGTCAGTGTGCATCATCTTGCTGCTGTGAAAACGACTTCCCTCATGGTGAAGAAAGTGGCACTATAACTGTTTAACTTAAAAAAAATGTTATAGTTGTAAAAAGAATTCCAAGTGACATGGTCTATCACACACCACACCCCTTATATCTCCAGGTCACACGCTGGGGAAAAATAAATGGTTCAGTTATTCCTTTCTCCCCACAAGTGCCTATTCTCTTACAGTTCTGTACTCCAAATCCCCTAAAATATTCATGAGCACAGAAGACTGAGGACTTCACAGGATCTGCAGAAGTAAGACACATTACATTATTATATTGTATGTTATTAACAATTGTCTTTTCAGATAAAGATTTCAACATGGGCAAAACTCCATCCTTCACAACAGACTTACAGTCATATGAAAAAGTTTGGGAACCCCTCTCAGCCTGCAAAATAATTTATTCTAATTTCAACAAAAACGATAACAGTGGTATGTCATTCATTTCCTAGGAACATCTGAGTACTGGGGTGTTTTCCGAACAAAGATTTTTAGTGAAGCAGTATTTAGTTATAAGAAATTAAAACAAATGTGAAAAACTGGCTGTGCAAAGGTTTGGGTCCCCTTGTAATTTTGCTGATTTGAATGCATGTAACTGCTCAATACTGATTACTTGCAACACCAAATTGGTTGGATTAGCTTATTAAGTTTTGAACTTCATAGACAGGTGTGTCCAATCATGAGAAACGATATTTAAGGTGGTCAATTGCAAGTTGTGCTTCCTTTTGACTCTCCTCTGAAGAGCGACAGCATGGGATCCTCAAAGCAACTCTGAAAAGATCTGAAAGCAAAGATTGTTCAGTGTCATGGTTTAGGGGAAGGCTACAAAAAGCTCTCTCAGAGGTTTAAACTGTCAGTTTCAACTGTAAGGAATGTAATCAGGAAATGGAAGGCCACAGGCACAGTTGCTGTTAAACCCAGGTCTGACAGGCCAAGAAAAATACAGGAGCGTTATATGCGCAGGATTGTGAGAGTGGTTACAGACAACCCACAGATCACCTCTAAAGACCTGCAAGAACATCTTGCTGCAGATGGTGTATCTGTACATCGTTCTACAATTCAGTGCAATTTGCACAAAGAACATTTGTATGGCAGGGTGATGATAAAGAAGCTCTTTCTGCACTCGCGCCACAAACAGAGTCGCTTGTTGTTTGCAAATGCTCATTTAGACAAGCCAGATTAATTTTGGAACAAAGTGCTTTGGACTGATGAGACAAAAATTGAGTTATTTGGTCATAACGAAAAGCGCTTTGCAAGGCGGAAGAAGAACACCACATTCCAATTAAAACACTTGCTACCTACTGTCAAATTTGGTGGAGGTTCCATCATGCGTGGGGCTGTGGGGCTAGTTCAGGGACTGGGGCCCTTGTTAAAGTTGAGGGTCAGATGAATTCAACCGAATATCAACAAATTCTTTAGGATAATGTTCAAGCATCAGTCACAAAGTTGAAGGTACGCAGGGGTTGAATATTCCAACAAGACAATGACCCAAAACACAGTTCGAAATCTGCAAAGGCATTCATGCAGAGGGAGAAGTACAATGTTCTGGAAAGTCCCCTGACTTGAAAATCTATGGGATGATTTGAAGCAGGCTGTCCATGCTCGGCAGCCATCACCAATTTCAGACAAGATTTCCTGGAGTGTCTTCTTCCAAATACTTTTGAAATTTTCACCCAACACTTTAGTCTGCATGTGAGAGAGTGAGGTTTATATTCCAATTATCCCCAATATCCTGTTTATTTGCCCCAATAGCTCTACAGGTAAATTGGATCCTGCTATTACCTCTGGGGACTCTGCCACTTGTGCAACCCATAACAGCTTCTCTAGGCTGGGCACATCCAGCCCTAAAAGAACTGGATATGGCAGTTTATCTGTAATGTGCATTGGTAACTCGTACCTCTGTCTGCCAATCTCAATTAATGCCTCGATCATATGATGGGTGCTGACCATACATGCTGTCTTGACTCAACCACCTGACAAGCCAGAGAATCCTTCCTTTCCTGTGTCCAGGCAGTAACTAATAAGAGGATTGCTACTTTGGTAGGAACAAGGTACACTGTACATATTTGCCTCTCTTTTTCTGTCAGGGCAAAACCTGCAGATGTGGCTCTTCTGCTTACTGTCATAACAAATAGTTTCTTTCTGGACCCTCTGATCTACAAGACCAACCCCACACTGTGAACCACCACCCGTCTCGCCCCAAGACATAGCTTTGGGCTTCTCATTAACTTTCTTTCCTTCTTGTAGGTTCCACTGACCCTGTTCGCCCGGGAATGACTCTGCCAGATCTGTGGCTCCCCTTGCTGTCTTCGGATGTTGCTTCTCCATCTAAGTCTTGAGTTTTGAGTCAAACACCTGCAAAAGGTCCTCTAAAACAATAAAGTCTATTATTTGTTTTTGTATGACTATGTTAAACTATGTTAAATGTGCCAGTGTCTCAGTGTGTGAGCTTAATTTCTCCCAATCCAGCTTAATTGTGTGCCACATTATACAGTATGCTACACGCTTGCACAATGCAATACACATTTTGTGGACTAAATAGCAGCACATTAATAGAGTGGCAATGCTTTCTATTTCCATAAGCACATTTATTCCCTGAAGGTGCCTTTATAGTGGTGTCAGTGCCGAGCGACACAACAGATAGAATCTCTGCTCTTTGCATGGCTTTTTGAGGTGACTCACTGTTCTTTTGCTGCACTAGTTGGAAAAAGCACCTGCGACTGTATGGAGTTGCCATTTTTATAGGCTCTCCTGTTATAGATGATGTAATGCCAGCTCATTCTTTTGGTGATTCATCGCTGACTGATATAACTTTTGCAGCGCCATTGCAAAAGCAAAATGCATGCAGTTGATCTCTTCAATTACATTTGGAAAACCAGATGTTGCTGTGACTTTTGCTTTAATGTTTGCCAGTTCACCACAGTGTAAGGAAATCTTATATATCTGGATGACAAATGGTTAATACCATCCCATACAGCTGGCATGGCATGACTCAGTGATGATTGTGAAATACTCAGTCCCTCCAGGAAGTTGTGATGTCATGATCACAACTATTAATGAAAATTCAATCAATCCCCGCAAATTTTGCATGGCCTTGCAATTTTCTCCAAATGCTTAAAGTTTTCCGCAAATTTGACCAATCGCCTTAGCTTTAGCAAAGATCACATTTGAGATCAAATATTACTGCTAAAGTCCATGCAAGTCAATTTTCTGAAGTATTACACAAAAATGATGGTAAACTGTTTTGCACCATGTGCAATATTGTGGTAGAACACAGACGAAAGTTATCGCTTGACAGGCAAAACATGCCCTGCGAATGGCTGAAAAGCAAGGACTACAGACACGACAAGTGACCATGACAGAGGCTGTTGCATCCAGATTGGTTGCAAGTGCTGAAAGAAAAAAGGAAAGTTAGATTAATGTGCACATTTATGGAAAATGTTAGAGAAGCATAATTAGAAAGTTACAGAGGCGTGCTTGTCAGTCTGCAACTCAAATGGTATGTGGGTGTGTGTGTGAGCAAATATGACAGAAATAAATTTGTTTACAAATTAAAATATTAAATGAAATGATTAAACATGCTGTATGTACTTTGTTCAATGTTTTAAAGATGTATTTGTGAGTGTGTGTGTCATATGTCTCTGATGCAGTGATGCAGAGGAGAGTGCATACACAAATAAGCTCACACAATATTTTATTAATGAGGGTGACAGTGTAGTGGGTAACTTATCTTAGCCAATTTTATTGCATTTGATCTGTATTAAATATGTGTTTTTTTACTTTTCGTTTTGTGATGATTGGGTTTCCACATGCACTGCAGTCAACATTCCCCTTTCTCAAAGTAACCACCCTGGAATGCGAAGATTCCTCAGGGAAAATGTAATCAACAAAGAAGCCATTCCTGGATTCCACCAGCTTCAAGAGAAATACTGAGGTACGGTTTACCAGAAAGAAAAAGAGGCACTCAAAACACATCTTGCTCAAAAGCCTTGTCATATTTCATGAGACTTCAGATGTAGAGGGGAGATGTGTACTCAACATCCTCATTGCCCTTGGAAAAGGATGAATCTAGGAGGATCCTGGCTTAACTTGCAGATAATGTCTTCCTGCAGGCATGCAACCATTATACTGTCTCTGTGGTCAAGTGTTTGCAAGAATACTGCATAGCCAATGAGAATGTAATTGTGTTTGGCACAGATAATGCAGCATATATGAAGAAAGCATATAAAGCTGCACTGCAATCATTATTCTCAAACTCACTACATATTACATGCATGGCACACATAATGAACTTCATCGGCAATGCCTTCCACAGACCTTTTGACAAGCTGATTGCATTCATGCTGAGCTTTTTCACAGATGTTCTACCAAGCCTGGCTCCCGCAAAAGAAGATACTTGGAGTTCATGATCAAAAATCTGCAGCAGGAAGGATGTCAACCATGGCTCCAAATCCATGTTCTACATCAGGGGTGCCCAACTCCAGTCCTGGAGGGCCAAAGTGACTGCAGGTTTTTATTCTAACCCTTTTCTTTATTAGTGACCTGTTTTTGCTGCTAATTAACTTCTTTTGAATTAATTTTAATTGACTTGGTTTTTAAGAAATGTTTCCCTGAATTGCTTCATTGTTCCTCTGATTTGCTTCATTCTTTTCCTTAAATGGCACCCAAGCAGAAGTGAAATGTGAAGTGAGTGAGCCAACAGCAGACCAGCTAAGTCAGGGCCTCAAACTCCAACCAATTTCACTCCAACCAGCTGCTTAATGCGGCGCTGAGTCTTGTCGTTAATTAAACCCGTTCTTTAATTCCATGGCTTGTTGCCGCTCTCATTGTGCAATAGCAGACATTTAAATAAATTAAGGATTTTTTCTTTTCTAAGAGCAGATTCCTGAGACCTTCGTCTTTCTTTATTTTCAGATATTGTATGATGGTCACAGTTTGCTGGGCCTGTTTTGACTCATTTTATGTCTCATTATTGTTTGGCTGCTAATTCAGGAAAAAAAAAACAATTAAGGGGTCTGAGTCTTCAAGAGCAAGTCAAAGAAAATGAATTCAAAAGAAGTTAATTAGCAGCAAAAACAGGTCACTGATTCAGAAAAGGGTTAGAATGAAAAGCTGCAGCCACTGTGGCCGTCCAGGACTGGAGTTGGGCACCCCTGTTCTACATGGTGGAACTCCTAGTTCAGTGAAGTGCAGTACCATGCTGAGCACTTTGTACACTACAAGGAGTTCATAGAGATGGAAATGCAAGTAAAGGCCATTTCCTCTTGTCTTAACAAAGTATCTTAATTACTCAGTGTGTGTAAACATAACATTTTATTTTACCACTACTCACACTAACTTGCACCTAAATACACACATTAAAAATGTATTTCTTACAGATGCCATGTACATCAGTGCTTTTTTATTTAATGTAGTTAATTGCATTGAAACATTTGACTAACTTAATTTGTTATTCTATCCACAGATGTGTGGCAAAAGCACACCACTGCCCATGGAGAGACTCCATGAAATGCTACAAAATCCAGACATTGGTGCATATCTGCAGGTCCAGATCAGACTCATGGCAGACAAGTGTAAAGTTATTGTGCAGCTTCTGAACATCTTCCAGAGCTGATGCCCTATAACCACCAAGATTTATGACTATCTTGAGGATCTACAGCTGAACTTTGCTTGTTAAACAGATGCAGTATGAAGCATGTGCCAAGTACTTTGAAGGACATGCCACCTCCTTTGCAGTTAAAACACAAATCCTCAATACAGACGGACAAGCTGCCATCAACTTCCTTCAAGAAGTCAGGGTGTTTGACTCTTGTCACAATTTATTTATGAATAACAGTGCTTCTAGATACAAACACATCCCAGGCTTCAGTGCTGTTCCTCAAGATGAGTTTGAGGCCTATTTCAACCTTCTGTGTCCAGCAGCACTCAGAGCTTCAGCATGTGGAGTGATTGATCTAGATGTGTTTTGTGATCTAGATGTGCTACAGGAGAGACTTCTTGTGCTCAGCGTCTTGGGCAAAAGATACAAAGACATCATCATAAACTCAGCAGAATGAAGCAAAGGAATTTACAAGCTGGTGTTGTCCAGCTGAAGAAGATCAGTCACTAACAACAACCTCAAAGCCTTGGTCAACTAGTACCACAATCAACGCCTTACCAGTGGGGATTTTGAAAGGGACGAGATGGAGAAAGATTGTGAGGAAGACTCAGAGGAAGACATGGGCAACATTTAGACATCTTTCAGGACTGATTCTTATCATTTCTGACTTCATGAGTTATGAGTTCTCAGAAAAATAAAGCATTCAGCTTTGTTATGGATGTTTGTCAGTATAAATTAATATTTTTGGTCTTATGAGCAGATGTAGACCACATTTCAGAGATATTTTTTGTTGATTTACACTTTAAATGATGTGTTATAAAAACAATGTTAAGAGAGGTTCAGTGGTATTTTGCTCATAATGTGCATACAGGTAATGTGAAGTTCTGAACTTGGATGCAGGATATGCACTTTTCGTTTTGCACTTTTATTAATGGAATTTTTCAACATTTCATTTCATGATTTTATTTATATTAAGTCTATTATTTTAGGAAAGTACTTGAACAGATTTATTGTCACTGAATGATGACATCAATGTTACTGTGCACTTTAAACCTTAATATTGATGAAATCCTGTGCCTTTTTTAAACACTAAAGCAGTTGGAACTATTTTTGTAAAATCATTTGTTCTTCCAATGTTATAGAAAAAAAAATAAAGCCTCAAAATATCACAACTTTCATTGCAGCTTTTTTGAAAAAGCTGCCGCAAAATCAGGGATTTTAGGCCATAACAATCACACAAAAGCCAGCGAAATCCTGAGGGACTGAATACCAGATCAGTCAGTTCACATTAAAAACCAGAGGGTGGACAAAACCTGCAAAGGAGCAGGTACAGCACAATTCCTTAAAGTCTGATCTTGTAAAAGCGGTGCCACTTCAGCGCACAGCTCCAAGAGGATAGCTCTTAGAAATCAAAATCGACTTAATTCTTGCATTTGCAATGTCTTCCAACAATGCTAATGCACCTATGGTAGTTGGAATAGTTTGGCCATTCCGTGCCCAATTACATGGTTACAGAATGATTACAGTCAAATGAATTAATTTTGTAAACAATATGCAATCGATTTTGGTGCATTTGATAAATCCCGTGTCATGGATGTGTATCTAAAAAAGATAGGAACACCACACAGAAATGGTTAACACTGCATTGACACTGGGTATCACCCGTTTGCAAAACTGAACAAAAACTTGCATACGCATGGTGTGAGGCTGCCGTGAAAATGCATGTGGTCTTACATTAAGTTTAGTTTTTATACATTTCCAAATGAGTGTGGAAACGGGCATATGCAACATTTTTGCCCATACGCACTGTTTATACGTGTGGCCTCTGGTGTGCCGCTAAAGCCTAGCAGAATGGGCAATGACCACTTTGAAATACAGAGGGTAATACCAGCAAAATATTGGTAAATACTGGAGGAAAACCTGATGAATTCTACAAGAAACCAACACATTGGAAGAAGATTTGTTTTCCGCAAAAGAATGATCCCAAGCAGAAAGGCAAAGCTACACAGGAATGGCTTAAAAAACATCAATGTTAATGTTCTGCAGTGCCAAGTTAGAGTCCAGTGCAAATATTTATCAAGCGACGCAGAGTAGAAAACCTGTCCTAACTGACTCAAAAATGTCAGAGAGACGTAAATTCATTAAATTGAGTCAGTAAAAGCATTTTATCAATTTTCCTAATTTAGGAAACTACTCCTAACTTCACTAGGATTTTTGAAGAGCTCAGGAGCTATCCCAACTTTCTAGGAGCTGCCAGAAGATGGCATTCAGACAGATATCAGCACAGACATAATGGGAAAGCATGAATGTTTTGGAAATGTTTGACAACAATGGTGGGAGCAACGGTGGCGCAGTGGTATCGCTGCTGCCTCGCAGTTAGGAGACCTGGGTTCACTTCCTGGTCCCTGCGTGGAGTTTGCATGTTCTCCTCGTGTCTGCGTGGGTTTCCTCCCAAAGTCCAAAGACATGCAGGTTAGGTGGATTGGAGATTCTAAATTGGTCCTAGTGTGTGCTAGGTGTGTGGGTGGGTTGGCACCCTGCCCAGGATTGGCTCCTGCCTTGTGCACTGTGTGGGATTGGCTCCAGCAGACCCCCGTGACCCTGTGTTTGGATTCAGCAGGTTGGAAAATGGCTGGAGGGATGGATTGACAACAATGAACACATAAAAAGTTAATTTGGCAGAGATAATATAATATTTGTAACTAATCTTGTACATTAAGTAATTGCTCCATCTATACAGAGAAGACATATGCTGTCAGCTGAAATAAAAGTGTTGTTAAAGTTATATACAAAACACAGCTTTGCATTAGTGATTATCTAGGTACTGTATGTCATGACCAATCGTATCTCAAAATTTACACCAAACTTTGAATGACCTTACAACACATGAGGTAATATGCAGATTTATATATTTTCCATAACTCCGCTTCAGGTAATTTTAATTCAAGTTTCACGCATATAAGTTAGCTTTCAAATTAAGATCATTGTCCAAAGCGTGTATGAGAACGATTATATTAGTCCCAAGTAATGTCACAGTGTCAACAGAGAAGTGGTCATGGATGCAAACTGTACTGTATTAATCTGAATATTACTCCGAAGATAATCCAGGATGGATGGGGGATTGACAGCAAAATATCATACATGAATGCTTAGCTCTGCATTCCACAGAACCTTAGAACATTCTCATTACATTTTACAAGCCCGGGAAAGTTCAAGAAGGCAAGTGGAGACTCCCTGGTCATTGGATAAATACAGCCTCATAAATGATATAGGTATATCATAGAGAGAGTAATGGCTCGTGAGTCTAGAAGACTATAGAGAACAATGGAAGAGTGAACAGCACTTTCAAAACAGCACTGTGGCTAGTTTCAGTATCTTCTTCTTATTATTATTTTGGCTGCTCCTGTAAGGGGTTGCCATAGGGGATCATCTTCTCTCATATCTTTCTGTCCCCTGCATCTTGTTCTGTTACACCCACCATCTGCATGTCCTCTCTCACCACATCCATAAACCTTCTCTTAGGCCTTCATCTTTTCTTCTTGCCTGGCAGCTCTATCCTTAATATCCTTCTCCCAACATACTCAGTATCTCTCCCCTGCACATGTCCAAACCAATGCAATCTCGCCTCTCTCACTTTGTCTCCCAACCGTCAAACTTGAGCTGTCCCTCTAATGTACTCATTTCTAATCCTGTCCATCCTCGCCACAACCATCTTTAACTCTGCCACCTCCAGCTCTGTCTTCTCCTTTCTGGTTAGTGCCACCGTCTCCAACCCATATAACATAGCTGGTCTCACTACCGTCCTGTAGACCTTCCCTTTCACTCTGGCTGATATCTGTCTGTCACAAATCACTCCTGCCACTCTTCTCCACCCATTCCACCCTGCCTGCACTCTCTTTTTCACCTCTCATCCACAATCCCCATTACTCTGTACTGTTGATCCCAAGCATTTAAACTCATCCACCTTCACTAACTCTACTCCTTGCATCCTCACCATTCCTCTGACCTCCCTCTCATTTACACACATGTATTCTGTCTTGTTCCTACTGACCTTCATTCCTCTCCTCTCTAGAGCATATCTCCACCCCTCTAGGATCTCCTCAACCTGCTCCCTACTCTTGCTACAGATCACAATGTCATCAGCAAAATTCATAGTCCATGGGGACTCCTGTCTAATCTCATCTGTCAACCTGTCCATCACCATTGTAAATAAGAAAGGGCTCAGAACTGATCCCTGATGTAATCCCACCTCCACCATGAATGCACTCCTACTGCAGTTTTCACCACGGTCACACTTCCCTCGTACATATCCTCGTACTTCTCTGCCACTCCCGACTTCTCATACAGTACCACAACTCCTCTTGAGGCTCCCTAACATATGCTTTCTCCAGGTCCACAAAGACACAATGCATCTCCTTCTGGCTCTTCTCTATACTTCTCCATCAACATCCTCAGAGCAAATAATGCATCTGTGGTACTCTTACCTGGCATGCAACCATACTGCTGCTCACTAATCATCACCTCACTTCTTAACCTAGCTTCTACTACTCTTTCCCATAACTTCATCCTGTGGCTCATCAGTTTTATCCCCCTGTAGTTACTACAGTTCTGCACATCCCTCTTATTCTTAAAAATCGGTACCGGTACACTTCTTCTCCACTCCTCAGGCATCCTCTCACTTTCCAAGATTCCATTAAACAATCTGGTTAAAAACACCGTTGCCATCTCTCCTAAACACCTCCATGCTTTCACAGGTATGTCATCTGGACCAATGGCCTTTCCATTCTTCATACTTTTCATAGCTGTCCTTATTTCCTCCTTGCTAATCCTTTGCACTTCCTGATTCACTATCTCCACATCATCCAACCTTCTCTCTCTCTCATTCCCTTCATTCATCAGCCTCTCAAAGTACTCCTTCCATCTGCTCAACACACCCTCCTCACTTGTGAGTATGTTTCCATCTTTATCACCCTAACCTGCTGCACATCTTTCCCAGCTCATCCCTCTGTCTAACCAATTGGTACAGGTCCTTTTCTCCCTCCTTAGTGTCCGGCCTCTCATACAACTCATCATACGCCTTTTTTTTAGCCTTCGCCACCTCTATCTTCACCTTGCGCCTTATCTCCTTGTACTCTTGTCTACTTTCTGCATCTCTCGGACTATCCCACTTCTTCTTCACCATCTTCTTCTTCTGTATACTCTCCTGTACTTCCCCATTCCACCACAAGGTTTCCTTTTCCACCTTCCCCTGTCGAGATGTCACGCCAAGCACCCTTCTTGCTGTCACCCTTACTACATCTGCTGCAGTTGCCCAACTGTCTGGCAACTCTTCACTGCCACCCAGGGCCTGTTTTACCTCCACCCTAAACTTACTCTTGCAGTCTACTCCATTTCTCCTCCCATCCACACCATGACAGAACAATTTGAATCTGCCTCTGATCCACCTGGCCTTACTCCCCTTCCATTTAGTCTCTTGCACGCACAATTTATCAATCATCCTTCTCTCCATCATATCGGCTAATTCTCTTCCCTTACCAGTCATACTGCCAACATTCAAAGTTCCTACCCTCAGTTTCACTCTCTTTACCTTCCTCTTGTCCTCCTGCCTCCGGACACGTTCCCCCCCCCCCCCCTTCTTCTCCTTCTTCGGCCAACAGTAGCCCATTTTCCGCCAGCACCCTGTTGGCTAACAGTACTGGTGGTGGCCATTGTTAACCGGGGCCTGTTACTTTATGATGCATTTCCCATGGCTATAACAATACAAAGGTAATTCTTTTGAAAGGGCGGCTGTAGATCATTCATTTGTTAAATAAACATGCCCAATATCATTCATCCTTCAGTGTGTGTGTCTCAGTACTCCCATCACAGTGCTTGTTACAGTATTATTCTTGACGTTATTGTGAAGTGAAAGCAATTATGTGCAGCTTAGCAAAGTATCCTTTCTTATTATGTTTCCCTTATTCTTCATTTTCTTCTTCTCTTTCTCCTACTTTAAATATTATAATTATCTTTCATTCTCAATTGTGAACTCCTACATCTATTTGAGAGTAGGTGTAGGATGCTTTCATAATTTGTTCTAATGTTCTATCAGGGTGGGACAAATTCTTATCCTAGTCATACCTTTAGAGCAATTACTAGGAGAAATTCAGAGATGTTTGATAAATACAGGCACAGATCTTAGTCCAACTGAAAAATTGTGAATGGACTATCCTTGTGTAATTTGACAAGGCTTGAGTACTTTTGCAAAGAACAGTTGGGAAAAATAGCAGTGTCTGGATGTGCTAAGCTGATAGAGACCTGTCTACACACACTCAAACGTGCACCACATAAATATTGATTTGAAAGGGGTGAATATTTATTAATCAATTATTTTATGTTTTAGATTTGCAGTTAAATTTAGATCAGTTTTCAGAGATTTGTTTTCACTTTGACATTAAAGAGTCTTTATTGATCGGTGTCAAAAAAAACAAATTCACCTTGATTCAATGTTGTATAACAATAAAATGTAAAATCTTACAAGAAGGAAAATTCTTTTCTTCTTCTTCCTCTTTTCCAATGCTTGATCACCCTTCTCCAAACAACTTGATCTTGCATCTCCCCCTCAATCAAACCCTTTTCCTTCAGATCTTCTTTTACTTTATCCGTCCACCTCCACTTTGGCCTCCCTCACTTTCTCTTCCCTGTGGTACTTTTTACTGGCATGGTATAAAATAATATTTAGAACAAAACAAAAATAACAAGAAAAAAGAGAATACAACTAAATTGGGGATAAGACCAATATGGCTAAATCATAGCATACAGACAATAAACACTGCAATTGAAAGAAACAAACACAAACTAATAAACATGAAAATAAAACATAATTGAATTGAAAACCAAGCAAAGGTGAAAAACTTAAAGATTGAGTAAATAATAAGTAAAAATGCTAAAAAAAGACAAGATATTTTGTCATTAGACTTACTTGACCCACTATAATGGGCTTCAAAAATGGGTATTTTTGTTCATTAAATGAGATTCGTAATATTTCATCTGTGTATTTTATTTTAGACAAAAGATAACTTTTAAATGAAAAGCCTGTGTGATCAAGACCATAGTGATATTATAGGGTGTAAAAAGGAAAATCTGTGTTGCTTTTAGTTGTGTGCATTTAACCAAGACTTTAGCCAAACGGTTTTGGGTAAAGCTGAAAGTCACCAGAGGACAAGAACTGCTGACAGGTTACACAGGTAGGTGATTTACCTCAACAATGACCTCATTCTGTCGGGGACAGCCAGGGACGGGTGATCAGAACAGATGAATGAAGACAAGTATACAAGGGAATAGTGAGACATGTAAAGGTTTCAGAGCCAAACATGAGAGAACTTTAGAAAAGGGATCCACTAGATCTGTTATTCTTTTGAATAATCTGCTAAACAATTTGAAGGAACTAGAAAGAGAAAGGCCTAAAAGTAGGTTTATGGATGTGGTGAGAGATGACACACAGGTGATGGGTGTAACTGAACAAGATACAGAGGACAAAAAGATGATCCGCTGTGACAACCCCTAATGGGAGCAGCCGAAAGAAAGAAGAAGAAGAAGAATATACACAACTTTGAGTTCTGGGATGCAAATAATCATGGTAAAATAGAGGACTCGGAAGGAAACATGGGAGAAACATGCAAATACAGCAAGCATTTAGGCGGAAGTGTTATCTTTAGAATGGGTTATGTTTAAGCTGAGATAAGCTAATTAATGTGCATAAGCTAGTGAAACTGGGATCATCTGGGGAATTTGTTATTTAACTTGTACCTCCTAGAAGCTTCAAGTAACTTCAGGCTGACAGAAGAGCAAAACCCAGAGTAAATTCTCAATCATCCAGGGGTGAGGGTTAATTTGTTTTCGATCCTATTTTTGTAAAAATCTTATTTATTTGTATGGAATGTTGTGTGATTTCAATAAAATAAATAAAATCAATAAATAATTTCTCAATCATCCAATTTTTGGTTACTTTTAGTAACGAAAAATAAATATCAAGCCACGGTATAAAAAAGTGCACCTACCTGTATTTGTGAGACAGACAAACCTCATTTCAAAAATGAAAGAATGATACAGGTTTTTAATATGACAACACCATTCCTGCTATGAAAAGGCACTGAAGATGCATTGAAAATGACATGATGTCTTACACAGAAAGCTCAGCGTCAACTACAAAATGAAGATGGAAGGAGACCAATATATGCATTATAGTGCATCTTTTTAAGGAACCCCTTAGTTGGAGTAAGAAGACTGGACTCTTTAAATTACACAGACATCTCTCTCCTGGTAGTACTGCGGCAAAGCTTGTTGTATTAGACTCTGATTTGAATCATTAAGGTTGTATCTTTTTTTGTACTTTTGACTAGTATTTAATGGTTGGTTTCCCTCCAAATGAATATAAGTAATGATTAAATTAAAGTTTTAATATTTCCTTATTGATATTGTGATGTGCCAAGTCACAGACTTGCATAATATAGAAGGAGGTGAGTCCAGGTTTCCAAAAAAAACATCTTTATTGTTTTGAAGACAGGAACAACCAAAAGCATTTTCAAACAGGAGCTGCCACTTCAGTACTCATACACACAGCAAGCAAGCAGCAACGCTGACATTAACCAACATTAGCTCCCTTCCTCAAATTAAAACAACACATAGCTTTCCTATAAAAAAAGTCAAAATGAGCCCACAACTAGGTCAGCAGCCAATTTTAAATGTCCCCCAAACAAACCAACGGGGGACAGACAGATTATGCAGTGAGCCTGCAAACGTGTAGTTGATCTGCCAGCAGACAACCAGAAACCAGTTTCAACACATTGCATTTGGGGGTTTTTCAAGTGCTGTTGGGGGGTCAAGAGCCATTGAGGAATGCCAGGCTTTCATAATATCATCTGCCCCCAGTGTGCTTGTTTGAGTGATTCATAAGTTGTTCACTGCTTTCAAAGGTAATGATCTGACCATGTTGGTGTGTCTTTTACATTGGTTAAGGTGTAAGTCATGCTTGTTCTGTTACAATTAAGAATCCCATTAAGTCTCAATGAAGTAGTTAGCTTCTGACCTCTGCTAAGATTTTGAAACTGCAGGGTGCTCTCAGTCTCTGGGGTCCAAGGTTTAACGTGCTTGATGATAGGGTTTGTTTGTTTCAGCCTTTGTCTGTAGGCTGCGTACAGGAACAGGGAGATGTGGTCCGGTTGTCCGAAGTGGCTGGGGTGCAGCCCTGTATGCACCACGTATGTTGCTGTAAACATGATCCAGTGTGTTCTTCTCATGGGTGGGAATGTTCACAGTCGAGAAGCAGTGGAACAGGTTTAAAAACATTTTACATATGCTGCTCGAACAATTAAATGAACAATTAATCATCACAGTCTAACACAAGTCATTTAAGCATCAGGGATATCAATCTGCCCAGTTAAGAAACAAAACAAATGTGAATCACCTGCACCTGCTTAGGTGCAAATGAAAGTGACAACAGGTACACTGGAGAGGCAATAGCAAGACAACCTGCAAACAAGGTATGGTGGCTCTCTCCTTATCCTTCCTGTCTGATTCCTCTCTAGTTTTGTGTTTTGCTAATGTCCTTGTCACTACTTGTAGCATGAGGTGGTATCTGCAACTTATTCAGGTTTCACAGGTAGTCCAGCTCCTCTAGAATGACACATCCATATGTGCTGTTGCAAGAAGGTTTGCTGTCTCTCCCAGAACATTCTCAAGAGCATGGAGGAGATAAACAGGAGATGGGCCATTACAGGATATGAGCTGGACAGGGCCATAGAAGGGCATCAACCCAGCAGCAGGACTGGCATCTGCTCCTTTGTGTGAGGAAGAACAAGGAGGTGGAATGCCAGAGCCCTTCAAAATGACCTCCAGCTGGCTACTACTGTACGTTTCTGACCAAACTGTCAAAGACAGACTGCATAATGGTAGCATGAGGGCCCTGTGCAGCTCAATTGGCAACCACCTGACAATACCACAATTGGGAGCTCTGCCATCGATGCCCCGTTCTCTTCACAGATGAGAGCAGGTTCACACTGAGCACACATGACAAATGTGAAAGAGTGTGGAAATGCCATGGTGAACGTTATGCAACCTGCAACACCATCCAGCTTGACTGGTTTGGCAGTGGGTCAGTGATGGTCTGGAGAGGCATATCCTTGGAGGGTTGCCCAGCCCTTCACGTGCTAGGCAGCGGTATCCTGACTACTTTCAGGCACTGGGATGAATTCCTCAGAGTGCATGCGATCACTACCAAGTAGTGTCACAGACTGACCAGGAGCTCACTGATGCCCTGATCCAGGTCTGGGAGGAGATTCCCCAGGACACCATCCACTATCTCATGAGGAGCATGCCCAGATGTTGTCAGGAGTGCATTTAGACACGTGGTGGCCAAACACACTACTGAGTCACAAAATTCAGTTGCCGTGATGAAATTCACACAAGTTGGATTAGCCTGTGATTTCAATTTCTGACTTTGATTTTTGGTATGATGTTGAGTCCAGCTCTGAATGGGCTGATGATTTTGGCTTCCATTGACTGTTGTTGCATCATTTTGTTCTGAAAAATGACACAGTATTACTCTAAACTAAAGGTTTTAAATTTTGAATAATTCATTTATCAAGATCTGATGTATAATTTAAGTGATCCTTTATTTTTTTGAGCTGTGTATAATACAGGGAACCCCTCTTAATTCGTTGGATTTTTGTTTATCATTGGCTGAGCTTTCAAAGTAGCAACTTCCTTTTAATATATGACATGCCTTATGAAAACAGTAATATTTCAACAGTGACATTAAGTTTATCGGATTAACAGAAAATATGCAATATGCATTGCAACAAAATTATACAAGTGCATAAATTTGGACACCCCAACAGAGATATTACATCCATACATAGTTGAGCCTCTATAACAGCATCTAAACGCCTCCTGTAGCCTTTGATGAGTGTCTGGATTCTGGATGGAGGTATTTTTGACCATTCTTCCATACAAAATCTCTCCAGCTCAGATAAATTTGATGGCTGCCGAGCATGGACAGCCTGCTTCAAATCATCCCATAGATTTTCGGTGATATTCAAGTCAGGGGACTGTGACGGCCATTCCAGAACATTGTACTTCTCCCTCTGCATGAATGCCTTTGCAGATTTCGAATTGTGTTTTGGGTCATTGTCTTGTTGGAATATCCAACCCCTGCATAACTTTAACTTTGTGACTGATGCTTGAACATTATCCTGAAGAATTTGTTGATATTGGGTTGAATTCATCTGACCCTCGACTTTAACAAGCTGAACTAGCCACACAGCCCCACAGCAAGATGGACACAATCCTGCGCATATGCTGCTCCTATGTTTTTCTTGGCCTGCCAGACCTGGGTTTAACAGCAACTGTGCCTGTGGCCTTCCATTTCCTGATTACATTCCTTACAGTTGAAACTGACAGTTTAAACCTCTCAGATAGCTTTTTGTAGCCTTCTCCTAAACCATGATGCTGAAAAATCTTTGTTTTCAGATGTTTTGAGAGTTGCTTTGAGGATCCCATGCTGTCGCTCTTCAGAGGAGAGTCAAAGGGAAGCACAACTTGCAATTGACCACCTTAAATACCGTTTCTCATGATTGGACACACCTGTTTATAAAGTTCAAGGCTTAATGAGCTAATCCAACCAATTTGGTGTTACAAGTAATCAGTATTGAGCAGTTACATGCATTCAAATCAGCAAAATTACAAGGGTACCCAAATTTCTGCACAGCCAGTTTTTAATTTCATACAACTAAATACTGCTTCACTAAAAATCTTTGTTCGGAAAAAACCCTAGTACTCGGATGTTCCTAGGAAATGAAAGACATACTACTGTTATCTTTTTTGTTGAAATTAGAGTAAATTATTATGCAGGCTGACAGGGGTTCCCAAACTTTTTCATATGACTGTACATGCCTAAATTTGGAGTTAGCAGGAAATTGAAACAGTAGGTTAATGAAGAGTTGAAACGAAGCTGCAAAGGAAAAAAAACAGCTGCATAAGGCATATAAGACTGATAACTCCAATGCACCCAGCCTTGATCCGACTCGCACTTACTTACAGACAGAGAGACGAAATCCAATAAATCAAATAAATGAATGAATAATATATTAAATGGAAATTAAATATAAACAACAACAAAAAATCAAATAACCCTCCCCTTCAGCGATAACAAATGCTATGATAATGTCCATGAATCAGTCCCATGTAACAGATGCAAGTGAAACTTGGTGGGGTGGCATATTAGATCTTATTAACTGTAGAGGTGAATATAAAGTTTGTCCTACAGTTTCTGAAGCATTTTGTGTTGAGATGCGTGGGAGCCATCCCTCCAACGAATACAATACAGACGGGCACGAGACAAAACTTGAATCCAATACAATAGTAATGCAGGACAACCACATAACATCCCACAGGCAAACGGCGACAGTGATGACAAACAAACAATGGTGCTCCTTTCTCTGTGCAGCTGGCTCTCTTTTAAAGCTCCTGCCAGCCGTTCTTGTCCCCAGCAGCCCCTGCGCCTGTTGCAGATGGCCAATCTGGGCAATACCCTTGGGGAAGCTGGGAATTGGAGTCTACTGTTACAACTATTAAGAAGGATATTAGGGAGGTTAAACAACAGTTAGAGAGGAATATATGAGATAAGGCAAAAGATGACCCAAAGAGATTTTAAGTATTTTAGTAGTAAAAGAACAGTTGAGGAGGAGGTGAACTGCATCAGGAATAGTAAAGGGGAAAAGAAAATACAGACAGTGAAACAGCAGATGCTCTAAACTCATCTTCTTCTGAGGTCTTCATATTTGAGGAAGTGGGTAACCTCCCAGTGGTAAAAAGGACTACTAAGGAGGTACTGAGGGGTTTGAAAATTATAGAGGGTGAAGTACTGTTCAGAGTAAATTGGTTGAAATCAAACAAATCATCAGGATCAAACAATATTTACCTTTATCATCCTGCTACCGGTGAAGCCAGATGAGATTCCTGCGGACACAACCGTCTTTGCAAGCCCAAGGGATGTGCTGATGAAGATGGCTCCTGAGAATGATGTGGAGTGTTTCCTATTCTGCTTTGAATGCACGGCAACACTGATGCACTGTCACAGGGAAGGCTGGGCAGTTATTGTGGCTCTTTTTTTAACCAGAGAGACCCTACAGGACATGTAGAACCTCCCTCCCAAAAGGCTTGATGCTTATGACTTCCTGAAGCAACAGATCCTCCTCCACATGGCTATGAGCCCAGTGGCCAAGATGTGCCAGTTTTGTCTGTGGTGCATTGACCCTGACTGCACTATACAAGAACATCTCCAGGACTTAGTGGACCTGATTCAAAGCTGGTTCCGCGGGGACACCTTCGAGTTCATTGTGGAGAAGCTTGCTATTGATGCAGTCCTGTCGGGAATAGACAAGAACCTTTTGGATGAGATGCTCTGGAATGATGTCCACTCGCTGTTAGACCTGACCCAAAGACTGAAGGTAGCCCAAGCCACCTGGAAGCAGAGGGGCTACCCGGGCTTGGCCCTGACTTCAATCCAACCAACACAGGCTCCTAGAGTCATCAATGCCACAGGTGGAAGACACCATTGTAGAAACTCCATTGTGGGGACTGAGCATAGATGCTTTTGTTGTGATCAACCAGGACATCTGGCTTGCAAGATCCGCCTCCCACCTGTACAAACCATGGACATCGGTCTGGCCCAGGTATGTGGCTCATAAGTTTCCCCCAATATGATAGGGATGGAAAATTTTAAGGTCTCTATTAAGTTGGCCGGATATGAAATCCTGGCGCTGTTGGACTCTGGTAGTGACCTTTGTGTAGTCTGCCGTGACTTGTTCTGGCAGACCCCTTATAGGACCACTAGACTGGGTGAACCTTCACTGCATCCATACAGACTATCTTACTCCTTCTTAAATTTAAAGGGAAGAACTTTAATGTTTGGACTGCCATATCAGATATTTCATCCTGGCCTCTTTTAATAGGAAAGTGGAATACCCTTTTCCCATGGGTCTTGGCCACCTGTAGAGCATCTCCCTCTGTAGTAGACAGAGAGAGGGTCGCCACTGACAACATCAATCAAGGAGCTGGGTTTGAATTTGAAACTGAGTTGTCCAGTGAGGTGGGAAATTAATCCTCAACTGAGGACATGGGACAGCTAGCTGACTTTACCCCCTGTCACTTGCACCGGCCACCTCCCCAAACCAAACACCCACTGTGGGCAGGGTGGGGGGTGAGCATGATGCTACGTCGGTCGCAGAGGAAGGAGAGACTATCACTCAGACAGAGTTTGCCTGCCTGCAATGAGCTGACAGCAACTTAGATTTTGCATTCAAACAAGCCCAAATCTCAAATGACTCTTGCTATCTGGAGTGGGAGGACCGAAACTTTAAAGCACCACACTTTTTAATTAAGGATGGTTTCTTGTATCAGGTGATTTCTGATTGCATGGGAGACAGGCAGATCGAGCAGTTGGTGGTGCCAAGCGGGAAAAGGGAGACAGTTTAAAAAATTGCTCATCTTGGTACAGAAAAGACCAGGGAATGCAGTTCAGAACTCTTTAATTGGCTGAATATAGGCCAGTATGTGGAGCAATTTTGCAGGGTATGTCTTGACTGTCACATTGTTTTCACTCATAGACCTGCTAGGGCTCCCCTCTCACCGATGCCTATTTCGGATGTTCCCTTTGAGAGGGTTGGGCTAGATATAGTGGGCCCACTCCCTAAGATTAAAAATGATTATCAGCATATGCTCATGTTGGTTGATTATGTGACAAGATACCCTGAGGTGGCTGCTCTATGGAGGTTGAATGCACAGACCTTCGCTAAAGCTCTTTCGGAAATGTTCATGCATATTGGCCTTCCGTGTGAGATTTTTACTGACCAGGGTACACCTGTCATCTCTTGCATTATGAAGCAGCCGCATGAGACCCTTGCAATTAAGCACCACTGTTCATCATCTGCACATGAATGGCCTGACTGAATGGTTTAATAAAATGTTGAAACAGATGATACTGTGGGTAGCCCATGAAGACCTGACCTCCTGGGATACCATGTTGCCTTTTCTCCTGTTTGCTGTTCAGGAGTCCCCCCCAAGCATCTACTGGGTTGAGTCCGTTCAAACTGTTCAGCTAGCGACCACGTGGGGTGTTAGACAATTTTCAAGAGGAGTGGACAGGGGTTTGTAAGGCACCTCATGGGGGAGATATTTGTCAATCAAGTCATTTCACTGTAAGAAAAAAAATTTGAAATTGTCCTCTATTGTGCTGGAACATATGTAGTACGAACAGGAGGCACAGAAACATAGTTATGACAAGAAAATCAAACTCTGCAAAGGGGGATCAGGTGCTGGTGTTAATCCCTTCAGAAATTGCATGGCCTAGCAGTAGTGGAAGAGTGCATCAGTCCAATGAATTATAAAGTAAGTGCTCCTGGTTGGCGGTAGCACGTACAGGTTTTGCATATTAATCTGTTAAAATAATGGCATGACCTGCACGAGGCCCAGGTCACGTCCACAGCAGTCCTCAGACTGGAGTCACTATTGGTGATGACTTGACAGATGCCCAGAAGGCAGAATTGCTGACACTAATCAGAAGGAACTCTGATGTCTTTTCAGCCTTGCCTGGCTGGACAGAAATTGCAGAACACAAGATCGTAACTGCACCTAGTATTACTTTACATGTGCCCCCCATCGCCTGCCAGAGGCAACGAGGAAGGTGCTACATGAGGAGATGAAAGAAATGCTTGAATTCAGGGTTATCTGCAAAAGCGAGTGGCAGAACCCAATTGTTCTGGATTCAAAACCGGATGGCTCGGTCCACTTTTGTATAGATTTCCAGTGCTTAAACAAGCTTTCTAAGTTTGATGCATAGCTGATGCTGCGTATAAATGAGTTGCTGGAGAAACTTGGGAAAGCCTCATATGTCTATACCCTGAATGTCACGAAAGGGCACTGAGAGGCGATCTAAGAAAAGAAAACGCATTTGCGACCCCAGATGGGCTGTTTAAATTCACCAGGTTCCTTTTTGGTCTCCAACAGGGCTTTGTTGATTTTTCAGCAGATGATGGACCAGATCCTGTGTCCCCATGGGGGCGTATCCTGATGATGTGGTCATTTTCAGTAACAGCTGGAGATCTCACCTCGGCCGCCTGCAGGCGGTGCTTGACAGTTTGAGGCTGGGGTTGATGACTAAGCCTAAGAAGAGCAGGCTGGGTATGTTGGTAACCCATTATTTTGGGGTATTCCATGGAGAAGGGTCTGCTCAAGCCTCAGTCGGCCAAGGTGGGGAAGGTGCTTCCACATCCACAGAGGCAGATTTGTGCCTTCCTCTGGCTTGCTGGGTACTACAGGTAGTTCATTCCCAATTTTGCACATCAGGCCACCACCTCACTGACTTGACAAAGGGCAAAAGAACTGTCGTATTGTCTGGACTGATACCAATGACAAAGCCTTCTCAGACTTAAAAGCCGCTTTATCCTCATTCCCGGTTCTGCTGAATCCGGACTTTTCAAATGACTTTATTCTGCAGATGGATGCAAGTGCTTTCGTGTTGGGGGCACTGCTTTCTAATGTTTTGAAGGGGAAGAACACCCCATCACTTTTTTTGGCAGGAAACTGCTTCCCAGGGAGTGCAATTACTCAACCATAGAGAAGGAGTGTTTAGCAGTTAAGTTGGCAGTTGAGGCCCTCCGGTACTACTTGTGCGGGTGGAGGTTTACCCTGGTGACTGTTCACGCCCCACTTCAGTGGCTCTACAGACAGAAGGATGCAAATGCCTGGGTCAGTTGGTGGTATATTAGTTTACAGCCATTTGTTTTTGATGTTCACCACTATCCCAGGGCTGCACACGTCAACACTGATGTTCTCTTGCGCCTGGCCCTGCCGGGTTGGGCAGTCACTTTGCCCATAATTGTGTGATATGATTTTTGAACTCTTTTTGAGACCCTCCCCAACAGGGTAAAAAACTGAAACATGATTGATGTGTCTGTTGAGGGCTGCTCGTCCGTCGCAGAGGGAACCACAGGCTCACAGCACCCTGCAGGTTTGCAGTATCACAGAGGCAACTGCAAGCTCACCACCTCCTCACGCAATTCGTCTATCACCCGATGGGTAATGCAGGGAACATTATAACTTGGCCACTGACCTGGCCCTGACCCTGCCTGTTTGCTGTGTCTGTGTGTAGTAGATTGATAGTTCCCACTGCAATAAATAACCCTTTTGTTCCTATTTTCGAGTTGAATAGACTCAGCTTGGTCTTTTGGGTGCAAGACAGTGACTCATATGTCACAAAATTCTAATGATTTTTGTAGGAATAAAAATAACAGGCGGGTTAAATTTGCAGATGATATAATTCTAGGTGGATTGGCAGATAATCAACTGAATCATTACAGAGGTGACCTAAAGCAGAAGGGGGCATGGCACTACCTAACTTTTATTTTTATTACTGGTTGGCAAATATACAGGTCATGAAGACCTGCATATCGACACAAATTGAAAAATATACATAAACCTGGTCTGCAACAGAATTAAAATCTTGCAGTACTTCTTTATATTCTCTGCTCTGTGCCCCAGTTAATACAAATTATCATCAATACACTAATAATCCAATTGCACTTCATTCATTCAGAATATGAAACCAATGTAGGAAGACAGAGAAGCTCTCATCTGTTGCACCTCCACATGACAACCACTCTTTCGCATCCTCTCAAACCTACACAGCATTAAATGCTTGAAAAATATCTGGGATTAAAACATTTAGAAACTTGTATATTGATGTTTTTGCATCCTACAAATAATTAAATATTGTTAGTCTTGAAGACTCAGTTAGCATGCTCAAAATTTATAAAAAATGTTTTAATGTTCCTTCCTATCAAAGATCTTAGGGCACAATAGGAAAGGATCTTACATTTAACATTTCAGAAAAGGAGTGGAAAGCAGCCATGCACAGAATAAATTCTGGCTCCATATGCAAAAAGCACTCAATTATTCAACTTAAAATTTTCTATTAAGCGCATTTAGCCCAATCAGAACTATCCAAAATGGTTCCAGGGTAAGATTCGACCTGTGAAAACTGCAGTCTAGCTCCAGCCTCATTGGGTCACATGTGTTGGCCGAGCACCGGATTAACATGGTTTTGGACAAAACCCATTGAATGTCTATCAGACAGCCTCGGTGTCACAATCACTCCTAAACCATTAACAGCTGTGTTAGGTGTAGTCCCAGGCTGGCTTAAAGTGGAGAAGGACAAACAAAGCATAATTGTCTTTACTTCACTACTAGAACACAGACTTTAATCAGTGGGTAACTGATGCCCTATTCTATCTGAAATCGGAAAAAAATCTAATTCTCACTCAAAGGATCTGTTTAAAATTTTCTGTTTAAAACTTAAAATATGGCAGGACCTAATCATAACATTTTAGAATTAGCTTCTATATCGGGGAAAAGGATACTCTTCCATTCTTATTGCTTCAAAGATTTGCTTTGTTGGCAGGCTCGTCTCTCTTTCTTTCATTTGGGTGGGGGGATGAATTTTGTTTTTGGTAAAGTTTGATTTGATTGTATGGATTATTTACTTTTAATTAAAATTAATAAAAAAAAGAATCATTATAGAGGGACTTGGGCAGCATACAGGCTTAGACAGATGTGTGGCAGATAAAATTTAATGTAAGCAAATGTAAAGTATTACACATAGGAAGTAAAAATATGGGTTTTTTAAATTTATTTTTATTAAAAGCATATAACATTCCATACAATCAAGTCTAACTTAACAAAACTAAAATCAAATCAAACCCCACCCACGAGAAAGGAAGGAAGGCCAACAACCAGAGCAAAACTGTTAAGAGCAATAAAGAGAGAAATGAGTCTTTTCCTCCCAGTATAAATGCTTATTCTAAAATGTTACTTATTAGGTCCTGCCAGGTATTAAAAAAGTTTGGAACAGTTCCTCTAAGTGAAAATTAGATTTTTTCCAATTTCAAATAGTATGTAACATCAGTTACCCACTGACTTAAAAGAGGTGGGTTAGGATTCTTCCAGTTGAGCAAGAGAAGTCTACGTGCCAATAGTGTAGTAAAGGCAATCACAGTTTGTTTGTCCTTCTCCACTCTAAGCCATTCTGGAAGTACACCAAACACAGCTGTTAATGGGTTAGGAGGTATTGTGACACAAAGGCTGTCTGGTTTAGCCCCACCATGTTGGTCCCTAAGCCAGACTAGAGTTGAGGTTTTACAATGACTTCTGTCAGCTTAATCAAGTCTCCGAATCTAATGCCTTATCCAATGCTGCAAGTAGATGATTTCCTTAAGCGACTCGGTAAAGCGGAGTATCTCGCCATTCTTGATATGACAAAGGGTATTGGCAGGTTCCCTTAATAGACTCTGTGAAGGTAAAGACTGCATTTAGAACCCACATGGGTACTGGCAGTGACATGTTAGGAACACCTACAGCAAGTCCAAGCCATACTCCAGACATTATGTAAGGCCGGCCTCTGCAAAAACCCTAAGAAGTGATGTTTTGAGCTAACAGAGACCAAGTATTTAGGATAACTAGTGGGCATGGATATGGTCCATCCACAGTGTTCAAAACTCAATGCCATCCTCAAATGACCCCATTTGCAGACCAAAATACATGGCCAGGCCATCCTGGGGTTAGTAGGGTACTACTGCCAGCTGGTCCCCAGTTTCTCCATGACGGCGGCTCTCTTGACAAATCTAACAAAAAAGTGGGTTCCTAAAATGCAGATGCAGCATTTCAGTATCTTTAGCAAGCCCTTACATCAGCACAAGTCTTTATGGCTCCTAACTTCTCTTTGCCTTTCATCCTCCTGACCAACACTTAGGACAGGGGTCGGGAACCTTTTTGGCTGAGAGAGCCATGAATGCCATATACAGTGGAACCTCGGTTCACGACCATAATTCGTTCCAGAACTTTGGTCGTAAACCGAGTTGGTTGTGAACCGAAGCAGTTTCCCCCATAGGATTGTATGTAAATACAATTAATCCGTTCCAGACCGTACAAACTGTATGTAAATATGTAAAAATATGTAAAGATTAAGCACAAATATAGTTAATTACACCATAGAATGCACAGTGTAATAGTAAACTAATGTAAAAACATTGAATAACACTGACACAAAACACCCAGGCTCCCTGATCAGTTACACGAGCTGGCTCGCTCATGCTCTCTCTTTCTCTCTCTGTAGCACACACACCACCAAAGCCCCTCGCTCCCTACCTCAGCTACAGGAGCAGCCTGGCTCACGCACGCTCTCTCTCTCTGTAGCGCGAGCGCGCACACACACACCCCCCATCCCCCCCCATCCCTTT
>JANRMT010062791.1:2305469-2332634 GCA_026402145.1 Polypterus bichir lapradei | reverse complement strand
TTTTTTATACTCTTTGAAAAGAGACTCCCGCCCCACCGGTCTGATTGGTTCAGGAAACTGTCAAGAGCATTTTGATGGATGTCTCTTATTCGGGTCAGTGAAAGGTACTTCGCCATAAAAACCTAAGGTCTCGGGGGTATGGCCACTGTGAATAGTGAATACAGTAAAGAGAATACAGAACACACACCGCACTCGTCCTATCTCTTTTGAAAAAACCCTAGGTGAATTTTGAACATCACGTCCTATGACCGGTTAACGCTGCGGACCCAGGCGCTAGATCTCCGTCATATGGACCATTACAGAGTAAAGATTAGAGAATCTTTTGCAGTCTCCATTACAAGATCCATAGCACCCGCAGGAAGTTGGACAATTAAGTGCAGACCCTTTAGTTGGTCAGAATCATGGGGGTTAGCGCCCAGGTCCATATTCTAAAATATCTTAGATTAGATCTATTTGGTTAGCATGTCGGCGCTGTTCGATTTCAATATAGGTGGTATATTTCCCTGACCAGGGGTTTCTTGTCAAAAGGTTAAACTAAAACAGAGATCCGAGATACTCCTATTGGAACAGCAACATTTTGTTATAGAGTGTGAGAGGTTTGTCTTGCATTCTAATTCTTAAAGCTCTATCAAACTATTGTTCATTTCAAAGCAAAACGCCACCAATCATTTTGTTTATAACTAAACCTTATAAACCTTCTAAATAGATCCCGGTGCTTGATAATACTTAACCATAATTGATATCATTAAATGATACTTCTGTGTTTTATTCAGATTTAATATTTTTAATTTGCCTTTTTAAGCTTTATTTAAAAATGAACTCTTTAAGACACGTTCAGACTATTCCAGACTGCGCATGTCAAAAAAAGCTTATTATTTATTTCAAATGTTTTTATACATCACGGCGGTTTTTCAAATTGTAATCACTCCACTTTTTCATGTGGTTATTTACTTCATAGTTAACTTTATTTAATTATTTTGGCACAAATGTCCTTACCATCAAGACTACCAGTCTAGTTCATATTCTAAACTCCAATATTTAATGTTCTTCCTGAATCAGGAGGAACACAAGCCTCACTTTTAGTGCCAGATAAGATTCTAACAATAACCGGCTCATGTTAATTAGCCTCATACTAGCAGATGTTAAATAATGTTTTCCCCAACTCTTTGCAATCCCGTGGAACTGCCTACATAGATGACAGTTTAGCTGATAATATATCGCAGAACACCTAGGTTCTGTTGTAGTGTGCGGTGAGCTTGGGGTGATCCGGTTTTAAGATGTTTTTTAATCTCCTCTGCGACTTAGTATTTGTACATTTTAGTTTGTACTGTCTTATCTTTGTGATAGGGGCGAGTCAATGTTTCATTTTGGAATAATAATGTCTAGCTTAACTGCCCCTGACTATGATCCCTGCACAAACCCTGGTCCTTGGACTCGTATTCAAGACGTTTGCAGACACTTGGAATCGCAGTTCAAACTTACATCCCCTTGACCCTGAATGCTCCTAAAACCAAGGAAGCTTTTCACAAACAGAGTGGAAAAGCAGTTTTCAATGATAGTTCAATGATAGACAGTTTTAGTAAAACTTTAATCCTTGTGCGAACTCGTATAATAGATATGATGTAACTAGTCACTAAAAACATTTTCCATCCTGATTGGCCTAACGTGTCCAAAATAAGCCTAATCATCATCAGCCCTGTAGTGTATAGGCTCCTATAACCTATTATAACCGATCTTATTTTCAGGGGATCATAACTGCTGTAAAATGGAAGGCTATTGCCAAGCATTCACAGAATTTCTAAAACGTTGTATTATACAAAGCCCCGTGAGTACCAAAGTGGTTATAACCTGTTGATGAAAATGCTGTTTTAAATTAAAGCCTGAACAAGATAACTGTTTTCTAATCATCATATAAAATGCTTAGTTAATAAAGAGAGACTAAATACAATTTATAACAAAAATGGAACACCGATGGACGGCTGAATAAACAAGGGAATCTAACTTAGCTTGAAATGCCGTAGAGTGTTTTACAAAATAAAACCCTACACAGTGGTTGTCAAACTCTGGGCGGACCCCACTAAGGTGCGCGAAGTAACAAAAGGGGGACTCGAAGATGTGAAAAAAGAAAACAAGAATCGAAAATATGAAAAATACATCTATTGAACCCAAAACAAATGAACTTAAACTACCTTCTGATACAGAAAAATAAATATAGAGATAGATAAATGTCGATACAAGTTAAGTAGGTATAATAAAATATGCAAGTAAAGTGTCATGGGAATAAAATATGATTTTTTCATGATTAGCAGGCCAAAGATTTGGCCATTTGAGAAAAAATAATCGTACATTTGTGTTGTAAGCAGAATCTGAATGACTTGGGCCGGCAACAAAAGATATAGGATAGAAGATATCAGATGTCTCCAGTTCCTTTAGGGACTTTATACTGGCTATTATCATTTAAAAGGAGTACAGAAATTAAGTTCTATGCTTTGTTTAGGGTGGATGTGATCAGAAAGGCACTAATGCTTCTAAAGATCCGTCAAGAAAACTGTTGGAAAAATGGGCAGAACTCTTTTGGAAACAAGGATCTTTCTTATAATGTTTTTAAATCGGACCTTTACAAAGATGCTTTTAGATGTTTTATTTTCTAAAGATGCTTTATTTTCATGTTAAAGCAACCGGTCGTTTTACTTGGCTACTGAACATGTATTTTTGTTCACTAACGCTTTAGTGTTTCATTAAGAATTACCTGAACATTTGATCATTAGTTTAGGAAGAAAGAGTAATTAGCTCTGCTATTTTGTGAGCTATACAAGCGTGCTGAGCGGTTGGCTCCCATTTATGAGGTCACTAGCATGAGCTAAAGCTGCTGCTTTTTAAAACATTATTTTAGTTCGATGAACTTCAGATGTGCAAAAAGGGCACAGGACCTTGTTCATTAGCCTGGGTGCAAGCCCGTATTAAACCTGAGGCCACGGAAGGAATAGAGAGCTTTTACAGGCAGAAGTGGTCAAAAGAGACACAATGCGTTTGTAGCACGAGACTGCTCCATGTCTTTAAAGGTGATAAATCAAAGTGGAGTTTGTACATGACCTAATCCTAACAAATTCCTGAGACTACCAGCCGGTGAGCTCTCTGAGGGTCACCCAGCTGGGGGTTGGGTGCTCGAAACGGGCTGGCTCAGTTGTTTGCAAGCGAACTCACAGAGTCCTTGCCCCGAGTGGGGTGCTTGCAGAGCCTGACTTTACTTTCTGTGTGTAGAGAGAGAGCAGGGGCTGCTTGCAGGGGGGTCGGCTAAAAGCTGACTGCGTCTGCCACTTGGTTTTTCTCTCTGGGAAATCAGCTTCATTGCTAAAACTGCTTTTTACTGCAGAGTCCGTCACTGGGAAACCTGATTTAGCTGAAGTGTGAAATCGGCCCGTGCTGGAACCATCACCCGTTCCCTGAGCCATGCGGGCCGCTTGCTTCCACAAGATGTTTCCTTAGGGTCAGCTGAAGATACCTGTATTTAAAATGTGGGGTGAGTTTGAATAGAAAAAGGTCTTGTTTTAGATCGATTGTTATACAAATTATATTAAGTAATATACTTACAAATTATACAGCCCAGGCTAGATTTTTTTAGACGTCTCAAACGTGATTTAAAAGGGAACTACTGCCTATTAATTAACTATGTGTGCTTTTTAAAGGGCTAAACTAGCAGTTATCTCAAGCTTTACAAGCTAATCTTTAAAAATCCCTTAACTTTAAAAGATCCATCCGTCATGGGCAGAGGTCTGTGCGGTGTTCACACTTTATTTTATTTTATGACACTGTGTATTTGACCTATAATCTTCTCTTGCCTGTCATGGAGCTCTGTCTAATTACATGAAGTTACAGGAATTGGGAAGTGATGAACTATTTTGGTAAGAATTGTTTTAAGGTCTACATAAGTAAGAGTATAAAGGGGAAAAGTGTCACCCTAGGGCCCTAGCATGACAAAACAAAAATCATAATTGGGCTTTTCTGTTTTTAACTTTTTAATTAAAAATAGTAAAATGATTTCTAATTATCACCTGTGTAAATAGAAATAATTTTAGTTTTTTGAGTAGACAGAAAATATCAAAGTGTTGCACTAGTGTACCAGTAAGTGCTTTTACATGCACGTACAAATTGGGATAAGGTAGAAAACCTGCTTTCTTATAAATATCCGTTGAAATGCACAAGTGTATTTAGAGAGGTTTCTTTTGTCTGATTTTTAGACAGACCCCGGACAATAAGCCCTAAGGTTAAGCTCTGTATATATGTGAACATTTTTGATATTAGCCACCAATCAGCCCAGGCTAGACGTCTCAAACGTGATTTAAAAGGGAACTGCGGCATATTATTTAACTATGTGTGATTTTTAAAGGGCTGAACTAGCAGCTATCTCAAGCTTTACAAGCTAATCTTTAAAAAGCCCTTAACTTTAAAAGATCCATCCGTCATGGGCAGAGGGTCTGCGCGGTCTCGAGCCCGCTGACATATGGGGGTAGGGGAGTTTACCGACAGCTGCTGACAAGCGGCCGATCTCGCAGGGATCACCCAGCGGGAATGGGTGCTCGAAGCACACAACTATGTGAAGGCGATCGCGCTCCACGCTGGAGCAGGGACTGTCTCAGAGAGAGAGAGAGACAGAGCACACAGGCCTGCTTGCAATGGGGTCTGCTAAAAGCGGGGCTGCTTGATTTCTTTCTGAGAAACCTGCTTCATTGCTAAGAATGTTTTTACTGCAGAGTCTGTCACTGGGAAACCTGATTCAATGTTGGTTGAGGAATTTCTGAGAGATAGAAAAGGAAGGACCTGTAAGTGATAAAGCAAAGATGAGATAGATATTTTAATTGCGTGTTCATATTAAAATCATAGATAGAACTGAAGAAAATGCTTTGCTTTTTGATACAGCACTTTCAGAAGTGCCTGGGAAGTGGTAGGGAGACCGGCCGCTAGGTGCGGCCTGACCCCGCGGGGCCCAGAAACAGGGTGCGATCACGCTGACTGACTCAGACCGTGTCTTTGATCTCACAGTTTGTTATCTGTGTGTGAGATGGATAAAAAGCAGCTTGACTTAGTTTGAAGCCAAGATGAGGACAAAATGCTTCGCTTTTTAGGCTTTTGGCAGGGAAGTGTGGGGGACCGGGCAGTGTGGGGAGGCCGACCGTCAGGTGCTGGGTACGGATGGGAACGTCCTCGGACCGGTGCAGGACGACTTTGGGCTTGTCTGATCTGGTCAGGACACGCCACGGCGTCCTTTCTCTATTTAGATCCGAATATTGTTGCGGCCAGACCTTGAGTTGCCCAGATAAGGGATGGTCCTAAACTCCCTTAAAAGAGATGAAAAAATGACATAAGCAGCTTCAAAGTGCCTTTCTTTACTCCCCGAAGGACCTCAAAAGAATTCCTCAGCGGCGTGGGAGTCATCCTATGAGTTGCACAGCTCAAGGATGCAATCATCCCTGCCGGAACCTCAACTTCACTTTAAAAATGAAGTACAGCTCATGACTTTATGGTCTCAAGGGGGATGGGTGCTCGAAACGACCAGAGAGAGAGCGCTTGGCACGCGGCAGTTAGGGGTGTGAGGGTGAGTTTTACCAGCCCCGTGTCAGCGTTCTGAAAGCTTCAGGAGCCGGCACGCGTGCAGACTTTCCTTTCTGTATGTAGTGAGAGAGCAGGGCCTGTTCGCAGGGGGGTCTGTTAAAAGCTGACTGAGAAATGCTGACATTTGGTCTTTCTCTCTGGGATTCTCTCTAGGATTTTCTGTGAGATGGAAAAGGCATCTTGACTTAGATGAACCAAAGATGAGATAGATATTTTAAATAATAGATACAGGGGTTCTTACCCAAAGCAGGAGAGGCTATAAGGTAGCTCGACCCAGGTACAACGCTGGGATCTAGGTCCTAGATTCCATTTTCCCTGCCAGAGTCTTTACAAAATGCTTGGCTGTTTTATTCCGCCCTTTCAGAAGCGGCTGGGAAGTGTGGGAAGGCTGCCCGTCAGGTACGGCCTGACCCACGGGGACCGAAACAGGGTGCGATCGCACTGGCTGGCTCAGACCGTGTCTTCCAGCTGACAATTTGTTGTCTGTGTGAGGGGCAAAAAAAGCAGCTTGACTTAGAGAAGCCAAGATGAGATAGATATTTTAATTTCGTGAACGTGCTGGGACTGTTGCAGGGCGACTTTGGGCATGTCTGAGCTGGTCAGGACAGGCCCCGGGCCTGTCTGGGCTTGTGCCAGAGAAAGGGCGGGGGCCGAGGCAGCCCCCGGGCATGTCTGGGCTTGTGCTAGAGAAAGGGCGGGGGTCGAGGCAGCCCCCGGGCCTGTCTGAGCTAGTCAGGGCAGGCCCCGGCATGTCTGAGCTTGTCGAGGTACAGGCTGTAACATGCCCGGGCTTGTCTTTCGGGAGAGGGGGGCGGAGCGGGTTCAAACAGCGGTCAGACATCCATCACACGGACCGTTGACAGTTTATTTCACAAAGGCTGTAACATGCCCGGGCTTGTCTTTCGGGAGAGGGGGGGCGGTGGGGAGTTCAACCAGCGGTCAGACATCCATCAAACGGACCTTGACAGTTTTATTTCACCCGGCAGGTGCGGGGCGGGTTCAACAAGAGGTCAGGCATCCATTAAACGGACCCTTGACAGTTTATTCGACCAATCAGGAGCCAGGGGCGGGTTCAAGGAGGAGTCGGGGCGGGGACGGGGGGCCCTGGACCAATCCGAAGCCGGGGAATTCCGCCGTGACGTCATCAGGAGGCGACGGGGCGGGACTTCCGGTGTGACGTCATAGGGGGGCGGGGCTTAAAGGTCATAAATCATTATGATTGACAGCTCTAATTGCGATTTTGACAGTATGTGACCGCCTATAACTACTTCAGACCACTAGGACAGCATTTTTTCACTTAAGAAACATAGCAAAAGTTAGACCTCTTATATCATTGAAAGATGCTGAGAAATTAATTCACACTTTTGTTTTCAGTCGATTAGATTACTGTAACGCACTCCTCTCAGGACTACCCAAAAAAGACATAAATCACTTGCAACAAGTGCAGAATGCAGCTGCTAGAATCCTAACTAGGAAAAGAAAATCCAAACACATTCTCCAGTTTTGATGTCACTACACTGGTTGCCTGTGTCATTCAGGATTGACTTTAAAATATTGCTTATGGTTTATAAAGCCTTAAATAATCTCGCTCCATCTTATATATCGGAATGTCTGACACCCTATATTCCAAATCGTAACCTTAGATCCTCAAATGAGTGTCTCCTTAGAATTCCAAAAGCTAAACTTAAAAGAAGTGGTGAGGCGGCCTTCTGCTGTTATGCACCTAAAATGTGGAATAGCCTGCCAATAGGAATTCGCCAGGCTAATACAGTAGAGCACTTTAAAATACTGCTGAAAACACATTACTTTAACATGGCTTTCTCCTAACTTCACTTTAACTTAATACTGATACTCTGTATGTCCAATTCATCATAATAACTATTCATAGTGGCTCCAAAATCCGTACTGACCCCAACTCTCTCTTCTGTTTCTTTTTCCGGTTTCTTTGTGGTGGCGGCCTGCGCCACCACCACCTACTCAAAGCATCATGATACTCCAACATTGATGGACAGAAAGCCAGAAGTCTACGTGAACATCATCATCAAGTCCTTCCATAAGAACCCTAAATACAAAGAGGACTGTTTGATTTATGTTAGGTAGATTGCTCAGAGGGGACTGGGTGGTCTCTTGGTCTGGAATCCCTACAGATTTTATTTTTTTTTCTCCAGCCTCTGGAGTTTTTTTTTTTTGTTTTTTCTGTCCACCCTGGCCATCGGACCTTACTTATTCTATGTTAATTAATGTTGACTTATTTTATATTTTTTATTGTGTCTTCTATTTTTCTATTCTTCATTTTGTAAAGCACTTTGAGCTACATTTTTTTGTATGAAAATGTGCTATATAAATAAATGTTGTTGTTGTTGTTTTATATATATATATATATATATATATATATATATATATATATATATATTATATACTGTATATATTGTGACATACATGCAACCCCGCCACACTACACGTCCTACTTCAACAGCGACTTCACAGCCCTGTTGCATATAGAAGGCTCATTACCGCTGACCTCACAACCCCATGGCACAAAGCGTCTGTTGGTCATAGAAAGCTAATCACCACGACAACAGGTTCGCTCACGCCCCGCTGCACAGAACGTCTGTTGGCTGGGGACCATTCAGTGACCCATGGGGTACTTTACTTCGGCCAATGACCTAGCCCACTTTCTCTTTGTCCCCTTTCCGCCAGTCGCGGACCTGCAGCCGTGGGACCAACCTGATGAGGAGGTTGATCAGTACCTGAACTGAAGGAGGGAGCCAAGGTGGAATGACTAATGAAGCCATTGCTTGTTTGCAGTGTTTGTGTGTCATGGAGTGGTAGCTCCTGCTTCAATAAATATGCTTGCTGTTTGTTCTGAAGACTAAGACTGACTGTTTTTCGGGTGCAGGACAGTGACTCACGCGTCACAATATATACATGTATAATTTATATATATATATATATATACATATATTTTTTATATAATGACACACAGTTATATATTGCAAATATATATATATATATATATATATATACAGGTGCTGGTCATAAAATTAGAATATCATGACAAAACTGATCTATTTCAGTAATTCCATTCAAAAAGTGAAACTTGTATATTAGATTCATTTATTACACACAGACTGATATATTTCAAATGTTTATTTCTTTTAATTTTGATGATTATAACTGACAACTAATGAAAGTCCCAAATTCAGTATCTCGGAAAATTAGAATATTGTGAAAAGGTTCAATATTGAAGACACCTGGTGCCACACTCTAATTAGCTAATTAACTCAAAACACCTGCAAAAGCCTTTAAATGGTCTCTCAGTCTAATTCTGTAGGCTACACAATCATGGGGAAGACTGCTGACTTGACAGTTGTCCAAAAGACGACCATTGACACCTTGCACAAGGAGGGCAAGACACAAAAGGTCATTGCTAAAAAGGCTGGCTGTTCACAGAGTTCTGTGTCCAAGCACATTAATAGAGAGGTGAAGGGAAGGACAAGATGTGGTAGAAAAAAGTGTACAAGCAATAGGGATAACCTCACCCTAGAGAGGATTGTGAAACAAAACCCATTCAAAACCGTGGGGGAGATTCACAAAGAGTGGACTGCAGCTGGAGTCAGTGCTTCAAGAACTACCACGCACAGATGTATGCAAGACATGGGTTTCAGCTGTCTCATTCCTTGTGTCAAGCCACTCTTGAACAAGAGACAATGTCAGAAGCGTCTCGCCTGGGCTAAAGAAAAAAAGGACTGGACTGCTGCTGAGTGGTCCAAAGTTATGTTCTCTGATGAAAGTAAATTTTGCATTTCCTTTGGAAATCAAGGTCCCAGAGTCTGGAGGAAGAGAGGAGAGGCACAGAATCCACGTTGCTTGAGGTCCAGTGTAAAGTTTCCACAGTCAGTGATGGTTTGGGGTGCCATGTCATCTGCTGGTGTTGGTCCATTGTGTTTTCTGAGGTCCAAGGTTAATGCAGCCATCTACCAGGAAGTTTTAGAGCACTTCATGCTTCCTGCTGCTGACGAACTTTATGGAGATGCAGATTTCATTTTCCAACAGGACCTGGCACCTGCGCACAGTGCCAAAGCTACCAGTACCCGGTTAAAGGACCATGGTATCCCTGTTCTTGATTGGCCAGCAAACTCGCCTGACCTTAACCCCATAGAAAATCTATGGGGTATTGTGAAGAGGAAGATGCAATACACCAGACCCAACAATTCAGAAGAGCTGAAGGCCACTATCAGCGCAACATGGGCTATCATAACACAGACTGATCGACTCCATGCCACGCTGCATTGCTGCAGTAATCCAGGCCAAAGGAGCCTCGACTAAATATTGAGTGCTGTACATGCTCATACTTTTCATGTTCATACCTTTCAGTTGGCCAACATTTCTTAAAATCCTTTTTTTGCATTAGTCTTAATTGATATTCTAATTTTCCGAGATACTGAATTTGGGACTTTCATTAGTTGTCAGGTATAATCATCAAAATTAAAAGAAATAAACATTTGAAATACATCAGTCTGTGTGTAATGAATGAATCTAATATACAAGTTTCACTTTTTGAATGGAATTACTGAAATAAATCAACTTTGTCATGATATTCTAATTTTATGACTAGCACCTGTATCTATAGAAAGAAAGAGAGAGAGAGAGAATTTGAATCTGTGTATCAATTGTTCTTAATCTGCTTAAAGTAAAATGTGTTATATTAGTTAACTTTAGGTTATATAAAAGTTAATTATTAAAGGCTTGTGCCTATATTTCTATTTCTTCCAAGCAACTAAGAAAACTGCATGTGCTTATCAGTTTAGTGTGACTTGCATTTACTTCTAGCAGCCTGGCCCCTGCCTCCCTGTCTGCTTATTCAGACAGTAGCATAAGATGATGACAAACTAAGGAAAGTGTGCTCTGAAAGAAAACTAACCACCCTTGTTTTAGAGATGCAACTGCTAAAAAACGTAGGCCTTGAGGGATGCTTATGCAACAAATAACCATTCATATAAAGCGTCCCTGTATGTCATGTGTGGATCTTCCTGATTCTGACTTAATGGTCGGAATTGATCGATAAACAAGTCTCAGATGCTTAGAAGCCTACACAGGGTAAGGAATAATCTTGGTAAATTTTGGTCAGATGATGGACACTGGATGATAGATAATACTGGGCTTGGACATTAGGTAATGGTGGGAAGAACTAGAAGGAGGAGGGTAGTTTGTAAAAACAATAAGAATTATAACAATGAAATTGAACTGAGTCAGCTTTGTGCATTTTGCAAGTCTTATTCTGAATGTTCATCCAGAGACTCTACGTGTCTTTTTTCTGAAGAAGTTTTTTCTCCAAGGCAATCAAAATAGCCACAGCCTGTGGCCCAGCCCGATCGTGTTAGTCACAAAGCTGGACTAGAGCTGGCACTTTTGTAATGACTTCTGTTGCCTTAACTAGGCCTCTTGTTTTGATGCCAATCTCATGCTCAGGGTGGACGACCTCTTGGAGTATCTAGGTATCACAAAGTATCTGTGCACCCTCAACATGATGAAGGGCTATTAGTAAATCCTCTTGATGACCGTGGAGAAGGAAAAGATCACGATCAGCACCCATAGTGGCAACTAGCAGTATTGCGTTCTGCACTTTGGACAGTACGGGGCCCAAGTGATCTTCCAATGTCTGGTGAACAAATGGCCCTGGCCCCACAATGCCTAGAGGGATGCTTAGCTGGATGACATGGTCATCTTTTCCAGCACCAGGGCAGAACACCTACACCACATTTCAGATGTCCTCCAAACCATCTGTGATTCCAGCCTCCAGATCAACCCTCAGAAGTGCCATTTCGGGCTGACCAAGGCTAAATACCTACGCTACGTGATGGGCGGTGGACATATCAAATCCTAGTGGTGTAAAGTTGCTGCCGTACATGACTAAGAGACAGGTACAGGCCTTCCGGGGTACTACCAAAGATTCCTCTCACATAGCTGACAAAGAAGGAGTCCAACACAGTGATGTGGACCCCCACGGCTGAGGCCACATTTGGCGACTTAAAGACAGCCCTTATGTCAGCTCCACTATTACTTTCCCCTAACTTCTCTCTTCCTTTCGTCATCTAGACTGACACTTTGGAACTGGCCTTGGTGCAGGACTGAACCAGGTTGTCAACAGAGTTGAACACCCCATCATGTATCTCAGCCAGAAACTGCTGGACTGGGAAACTAGGTATGTGGTGATTGAATGGGAGTCTCTTGCCATCATGTGGATGATCACTCAGCTTTGTTACTACCTCCTGGGCTGAAAGTTCACTTTGGTCGCGGACAACACACCCCTTCAGTGGCTCTGTTCCTATTGTGACTCAAATCCCAAGATCACCCTGTGGTTCCTGAGCCTGCAACCTACAAGTTAAAGGTACTGCACCCAGTGACAATCCCTCCACGTCAATGCTGACACCCTCTTTAGGGCCCACGACCTCTCGGCCAGATTTGCTTGTCCCCCTAGAGCAAAGCTGAGGTGGGGAGGGGGCCGTGCCACACTTATGCATTGAAGCAAAACCTGCCAGGGCAAGAGCTGGCACGGTTGCCAGCACTCCTCTCCTTTTCTCCCTGCAGAACCGCTCAGTGAGGGCACTTAGCCCCACCAGCACCTCTGCTTTGTGTGATATAAAAAGTACGGCTGTCCTGAAATAGGCATCTTTTGCAAACAGAACGAACCGAACTGGACGAAGTTCCATTGATTGACCCTTATTTGTACGGCAAAGATCTGAATATCTTTTGTTGCTTATTTGCCCAAGCAGGCTACTTTATAGACTTCCTCTTATTAAACAGGATAACTTTGTTGGTGTCCCAACTATTCATCCACTTTACGACCTGTCTTTTCTACACCAGGCCACAATATGACACTTACAGACACTTTTTCAATATCTTTAAATGCTGTTGAAATGCTTACTTTTTCATGATGCCATTTTTTAAGTTTCTTAGTTGACCTATTTCCAATTAAAATTTTTGGAAAGTTTCAAAAGGTCTGCCTTGTTTTTTATTTATTTGTGCTAATTTTAATGTATAGCTTTTTCTTTATTAATAAACAAAACAGTCTATACTTTACTTAATTGCCATTGCCAATGATAGCACCATTTACAGAACTCTGTTAAAATCTCAAGGCAGTGTAGGTTTGTGGCACAATCTTTTGGGAGGTGAAGAAAGACTGTTGGATTTGAATTTCTGATCATTAAAATTTGTACATTTCCAAATCTATAATAATATAATGACTCCAAAGACAGAAACCACTTCAGAAGTGACAAACTGAAAAATGGTATGTACGAGGGGCATTCAATAATTTATTTACCTAAGTAGGAAAGAAACAAGTTTTGAAAAAATTTTGTTTTATTTTTCAATATAGTCCCCTGATAGCTCCATACACTTCATCCACTTTTCCTGCAATGACTTTAAGCCCTTTGGAAAAAAATATTTTGTTTGACCTTCAAACCAGGACGTCACAGCTGCCTTGACATCCTTGTTACTTGAAAAACTTGTCGACAGAGAGATTTCTTCAAAACTCAGAACAGAAATAATCTGAGGGAGCCAGGTCAGGACTGTAGGGTGTGTGGCTGGAACCCACATTCTTAGATGGCAGCCTGTGACTAATGTGACATGTGAACCGGCATATTGTTGTGAAGAAGCTTACTTGATTTACATAAGGACTCTCCTGACACCCTGTCTATTGGAATGTTAGACTTGCACTGAGCAAAAACTGTGCAAGAGTAACGTTGAGATATGTCACAACATACACAGACTTGTTTCAACACGCTTGCTACTTTCTTTCATACTCAGATAAATTATTGAACACCCCTCGTATCAGGATTCCTGCTGTCCTAGTTTTTTCACTAAAGCCAGAGTAAAATATATATGTCCAACATGGCAAATGGATATCAGACTTCAATATGTCCCATGATCGCACTTTGACTAACAATTTGATGAAAGAGACTACATAAATTAATCATATTTTTTCAGAACCATGGTTCACTGTTGGACTACCCAGGGAGGGGCTTATATAAACAGTTTTGGCAAATGGCAAGTGTGCGGAAAGAAATTTTGTTTTGAATTTGCTGGAAAAGAATGTTTTAATGTATTAAAACCTAAAATAAAAGCACACTGGACTTTCTCATTGTGGTTGAACTATGTTTTGTCTCTAAACTTGTGAGCTTGGAAATAAAAGGTTGCAAGTCTGCAATATAATACTAAAATTACTACTACATTACTTAACAATGGCCTGTCTGTAAAAAATAATAAAATTATTTGGTATAACATACCTTGTTGCTTCATCTAACAGAAGAATCTTTGGGTTCTGAAAGTAAAAATATAATGCATTTCTATCATACTTCAGGTACAAGTACAAAGCAGACATTAAAATATAACCTTTGCAGTACCAGCTATTCACAAAGGTTAGGCAAAGTCACTAAAACATGCTCTACCGGGAGAAAAAAAAAGGAATGACAAAAAAGTTTCTTGACCCTATCCAGTTTAAAACAAACATCAGTCACGAATGTGCTGCCAAGTGCAAAACTGTACAAAAACATTACAGGTTAATAAACTTCTGATTATGTCACCATTCATAAAGCCAAAGCAATGATGCTGTAGATACAGATAGTCATGTGGGGTTCTATCCAGAGTTGTATTAGCCTAGAATGTGTGTCTGGTAAAAGTAACATGTTCCAAATACAGTGATGCACACCAGATGAAAAGAAGAAGTTCCTGTGCATTAAGCAAAATTCTTAGGAAAAACAAAACACTCCAAAGAAGTCTGCTAAATCAGTGGTTTCCAATATGTGTTTGATTCATTAACTCCTATACTTTATTCTTTGTAGCACTGATTAGTACCTTCACTCACTTAACAAGCCCATATTTTATAATGGAAACACTACCTTCTTAAAAACATTAATACAACTATGTAATACATGTTTTATGGTAGCAAAAATGGAAAAGCTTAACTAACATTCAAACCAATTACACTGTGTATAAAAAGAACAAGTCATTGGTGATTTTCCCAAAACATTTTTGTTAGGCAATTAGTGTTATTAATGGTGATAACATAAATGGATATTTTTTAATGTTAAAGTCAGGACACTATTTGGCCAAGTTTGTAGACACCTGACCATGACACCTATATAAGCTGTTGGACATCCTACGCAAACCATGGGGAATAACATGGAGTTGGCTCCCTGTTTGTCACCATACGAGCCTTCACTCTTCTGGGAAGTATTTCCACAAAATTTCTATGGAAATTTGTGCCCATACAGCCACAAGAGCATTTGTTAGGTCAAGTACTGATATTAGATCTGTCTCTCAATCAAAACTGAAATTCATCCAAAAGGTATTCAATAGGGTTAAGGTCAGGGCTCTGTACAGGCCAGTTGAGTTTTTCCACACCAAACTTATCAAACCATGTGTTTCATGGAGCTGGCTTTGTACAATGAGGCACAGTCATGCTGGGACAGAAAATGACCTTCAACAAATCTGCCACAAAATAGAAGCATAAAATTGCCTAAAATGACTTTGCATGCTGTAGCAGTAACTACCCTGAAAAACAGCCATAGACCATTATCCCTTCTTGCAAGGGAAAAGGAAAAATAAAAAATCTGCTTGGAAACTGCATGCCTATTTACACCTAGGACATCCTGGCATCATTTGTATCAGCACATTTATATATAACATTTTAACTTTATATTTTGTTCCCTGATAACAGTTTAAATATAAGAAATCTTATTTGCATGAACCACCCATGACTTTTAATGATGAACTGTTTTGGGATTTCACATAATACTTAATGGCAGGGGGGTGTTACCTAGTATATATTCATTTATCTGATTCTGGTTTAGCGTAAATTGCCACATTACATTAAATAAAAGCTCATGGGACTCCACCAGTTGGTGTAAATAAAGGACATTAATCTTGGAGTTCATTTATAATGATGGCTCACAGTTCTTTTTATCTATGTATTTCCTGTATCACTCCCCCTCCAAACTTTACAGCAAGAACTATGCAATCCCAGACTAATTTCATCACACAGCCAGATAAAGAAAAGAGTTTTACCACTCCAGAGAACATGTTTCCACTGCTCCCAAGTCCAATGGTGGTGTGCTTTACACCACTCCAACTAACACTTGGCCTTACTTATAATGTTTTTAGGCTTGTGTGCAGCTGCTTGGCCATGGAAACTCCCAACACAGAATGGGTAATTTTTTCTCTCTATGTACTTTGGTACTCATTGGCCCCACTCTGTGAATTTGTGTGGTCTACCACTTTATGACTGAGGTATTGTTGCTTCCAGATATTCCCACTTCACAATATAGTAAGAACACTTACGGTTGACTGAGACAGATCTAGCAAAACAAGAAATTTCAGTTGTGGCAAAGTTGGGGTCATATTGACAGTGCCATGTTTAAAGTCACTGAGCTATTTGGTATGGCTCATTCTACTGCCAATGTTTGTCAATTGAAACTTTGGCTTTGTTTAATTTTATACACCTATTAGCAGTGGATTTTGCTCAAACAAATAAATTGTATAATTGGGTGTCCACCAACTTTTGACCATATAACTTATCAAGAGCAAATGACATAACATTTAAGTTTTCTACCATATATGTCAAATTAATTTGGGCAAATGAGATGCGTAGAAAATCAATTATTTGAATATGACATTTAAGTTTTCTACCATATATGTCAAATTAATTTGGGCAAATGAGATGCGTAGAAAATCAATTATTTGAATTACTGTTTTTTTTAATATGCTGTTTTGTATAACCACTAGAACCGGCACACATTTCTCCAGTACTGTAACTTCCACAGCTACACCAAGTGCTGTTTGAATCCTTCTGTTCTCACTAATGCCAGGTCAATTCAGCACCCTCATTATGCGTCCCTACTGCCCAACCCTCAAAAACAATACATAGCCTATTGCAACTGGAGTGAATGTAAAACTCACTTCTTGGCAGACAAAAGATATTCTTGGCCTATTCATCTTAAATGCTAAAGTTAAAAAAAAAAAAAAAAAACACTTCCCAGGAGCACTGTCAAAAACTGTTTCAGTAATTATTTATGAAAAGCATAACAAAATATTCTATATAAATATATCATAAAATGCAGACTAATTAATTTAATGTAATATGTAGGTAAAGGGCAAGTGGTATGACAAACAGAAAATAAAAACTGTCCACAGTCAAAAAACATACATACAATTTATTGAAAATGCATTGCAATATTTCAGCACACTTGGAATACAAGTACATGAGAATTATTTTGACGTGTGGAAAGGAGCACACAAGAGAGTGCACATTGTAGAGACAGCAATCCGCAAGTGAAGCAGCTTGCTTCCCTGATGAAATATACAGATGTGAGAAAGTACAGTGGCCTTTTTTTGTACAAATGGAAAGAAGGACCAATCCAACATTGTGCTTGGTCATGAATGATATGCCTTTTAGAAAAAGAAAATAAACAATTTGAGTGCAGCCCTATTATAATGTTGTTGCATGTAGCCTACACACATTCACACTTATTATATACGAGGTGTGGCAGAAAAGTAATGAGACTGATTTTTTATTTACCAAAGTTTTTATTTTTTTCAAACATCAATGTTATCCCCTTCAAAGTAGTTCCCTTGGGCAGCTACACACCGATGGAGACGTTGTTCCCACTGTTGGTAGCAGCACTGGAAGTCTTCAACCGGTATGGTCTTCAGCATGTCCGTTACACTCTTTTGGATGTTTTCTAAAGTCCCGAAATGACGTCCTTTGAGGACATTTTTCAGTTTAGGAAAAAGGAAAAAGTCACACGGACTGAGGTCAGGTGAATAAGGGGGCTGGGGAACTACAGGAATGTGTTTTTTCGATTGTCCTTCTGCTCAATTGTGAGGTTTTTCAGCACCATTTTGGCACAGACCTTTCGCATATGCAAATGTTCAGTCAAAATTTGATGAACGGTAAATCTGTTCAAATTTAATTGTTCACTCAACATTCTTAATGTTAAACGACGGTCTGATCTCACAAGAGTGTTCACACGTTCGATGTTTTCATTGGTTTTCGAAGTTGAAGGCCTCCCTGAAAAACTTGAGCTCGGGATAAAGAATGTTCCCCATAGGCCTGTTTTAACTTTTCAAACGTCACACTTGCCTATTCTCCAAGCTTAACACAAAATTTAATGGCACAACGTTGCTCCAAATTCCGCTGTTTCATTTTGCGTGATGCACAACCAAAAACACAACTTCGCTAATAGCAGTCACAAAAATCACGTAGTTAACGGAAGGAGTTGAAACTCGCACTGAGCTATGGGAGGGTACTGATACACGTGCTCTATCAAGGACAACAGCGCAGCGTTGCCAGTCTCATTACTTTTCTGCCACACCTCGTATTGCTACCCAAATGTGAATTGATATCTCGCTCACCTCCAGACAACTATACAGTAATCACAAAATATCACTTATAATCACTCTAAGGGCTCGTTTATACTTCACGCTCAGAACGAGTACGCGCATGCATCATGGCTGCCATGCATTCCCAGCGTTCATTTGATGCGTCCTCTGAGCAGGTCCTCAGAAATTAATGTGACGCGTGCGCAAGTTGCAGTACCAGCAAAAAGTCAGGGGGCGCAGTGTGCTAAAAGTTGGGACGTAACGTCAGAGTCTCTCTTTACTATCTACATGTAACAGCCTGCGGATCCTATGGGATCGATGTGAGAGCTCCGATGTTTGATGAATGGTTCGATGTGGTGAAGCAAAATGCTGACATACAAATGCATTCGTGGTGCTTTTATATTCAAGCGTCACATATTCCCAATCCTAATGACACGATACATTTTAAAAGTCTCACATACCATCTTTTGTGCCATCTTTTTTTTTTTTTGCAACTTCACAACAGCAACATAATGCACAGCGCTGTATTTAAGCCACAGAGAAAAAAAATTAAGGATGTGGTGAAAATGTGTATTTTGTGATTAAAGTAGAAATTTTGGCTTTAATCTCAAAATGTCCACTTTAACCTCGTAGTTTACTTTATAATTAAAGCAGACCGTCATAAACATCATCCCAATTTTTAATCGCTATGAGCTTCTTGGACCTGACAGCAGCAGCAAGCAGCAATAGATCACCACACAGAACACATTAAATGTATGATATTCCAACTGTGCAAATTTAGAATCTTTAGATTTATACTTGATAACACTTTCATGATAAAATGCAATAAAGTTATATGTTACATTTTACAGATAAATTGTTAATATCGTTTAAATAATGAATACTATTAATAATTACACACATGGGGGTGATACGGTGGCAGAGCGGTGGTACTGCTGTTTCGCTGGAGTCACATCGCTGATATTCCCTGCTTGGAGTTTACATGTTTTCCTGTTGGGTTTCCAAACTGTGCTCCGGTTTCTTTCCAAAGACATGCAGATTTGGGGAGTTGGTGCCGCTAAAATGACTCCAGTGTATGTGTGTGCTTGTATTCACCTTGCGATAAGCTGATGCCTCGCCCAGGGATTGTTTCTGCCTCGTGCCCAATGCTAGCTGGAATGGACACATCCCTAGACTGATGGATTTAATCATTAAACATCCTTTTCAGAGATATTGTGGTAAGGTGTCATCAGAATTTAATGGGTGTTCCAGGCAATTCACAACACAGAGAAGCTGAACCTGTTCTCACTGTGATAATATCTCGCACTGCCACCTACTGGATTCCTCCAGATTTACGTAAAGTACGCACGCAAGTATAAACAGTACAACTCTTGCGCAGCAGGAGCGTCCACTGCAGTATGCATTGTGTCGCGTGAAGTATAACCCCGGCCTAACAGCCCAGACTCCTACTCCAATAGTCAGAAAACATTACTGTTGTTCTGGTGTGTAAAACCGACAAATTTTACATTGCAAACTAAATTTAAATAATTTTGCTCAAAAGAACCAGGATGAACTGAATTTATAGGACTTACTTGCAAGCATACTTTTGTATTATACTTTTAATTTATGCATTTGTTCCAGTCAGCTTCTTTTTCAGTTACTTTATTACCAAAGCACATATCACAGAACCTGATTTAATTACTTTAGAGCTTGCAAACAGATACTGATAGATACTATTGAATACGAATTACCAAATTAGTTTACAGCATGGGAAAGAAAGGAGGGTGTGCGAAGGTACATAAAAGATCAAACACATTGATAAGAGTCTTTCATCATTAGGACAAGATAGCCAATCAAATGTGTGCACTGTCACATGTCCTGAAACCCCATATGTGTATTTCAACATAAATAAGGTTTGTCTGAGGGACCAAAATAACAACAGAAGGGCAACAGGGGAAAGATCGAGGCAAGTGTGATCATTTCATATTTATCGGAGAATGTAATCTATGAAGAAAACCAAACACTAATTCAAAAGCTGTCAGCATGCCCATGTAGATTAAACACAGGAAGCTCTGCAGTCCATTTATGACTTTACGCTGTAGGGAGGTAAGTAAATAAATCAAGTTAAATAACATTCGATCTGGCTTTTATATTAAGTAACATATAAATGTTATTTTATATAAAGACCATTACAAAATATAATCACAAACGTAAATTTGCACAATACGTTGGCGGGCTTGGTATGCCCTGATGTTTCGTTGAAGGATATGCGTGTGACAGATTCACTGGCAGGATAACACCTGACCTCTTGCTGCATCCAAACGGTCCAATCTTTCGCCTTCACATCTGGTGCAGCTGCGTTGTTCTTATGTGTGAGTGGACGTTTCTCGTGTGAGTGGATGTTTCTCATGCAGAGGGCTTCTGTTCTCTTTCTCAGATGCAGAGCACTATAGCACGTCTTTATTTGAAAACTAACAGTGTGAGATCGAGGGGAGCATGAACGTGACTGAAAGAATAAAAGTGAATAATGAAACAAAATGCAAATTTTTGCAAAATTATAAATTTAAACCTGCTGTTACAGGCTCTAAGTCAACTGCATGTTTTTATTTTATAATAGTAATAATAATAGCAGCTTATTACTCAAAACAGTTCAAACCATGAAAGACCCAGAATCAAACCCACCACCTCTTGACTTGGAGACAGTAGTTCTTACCTCTACACCAGCCAAGCAGACGTATATATGGGTGTGTGTGTAGCAGACTATCCCAATTTCTTTTACTTTGGTTAAATTCTTGAAAAAAAGCACAATTGTTTTTTTATATCTGTGTCTTCTGTGAAAGTGTTTATTTGATATTTGGACTTCAGTCTTCACACATTACACACTTCACGTCAGCATTTTGCCAATTAATAGAACATGAAAAACGTTTCTGTTTTAGTTATGTGTTCAGCATTTCTTGTCTCGCATTTCCCGTCATCCTACATTTACACAGATTGTTGCAGACACGGAACCCACATGAAATGTACATGTTCCAAATAACGATATATTATAAAATTCAAGGCACCTCACATCTAGATAAACAGACCTAAGCTGGGAGGACTTGGTGTACGACTAAAGCTGCGTCAGTGGGGGATGGGATAGCAGGCTTCCTGCTGCTGATCAACACATTTGCAAAACAAAAGATGCTGATGAGGAGGTGCGAGGCAATTTAAGGTGGCTCAGGATTATGAGTTTTTTTGTAGACTTAAGGGATTTTAGTGTTAAAACTGAACATGATTTAATAAGGAGTTTAACTAACTACAGGATCTTTTTACTCCTTACTGGCCCTCTCTAAGACCCTGTATTTGCAGTTTAATGTGCTCTCACTATTAAATGCTTTCTGCCTTTTGCTGTTGTCTCACTGCTACCTGTTAAAAGTGTTTTGATTTTTTACTGGATTTTACCTTAAGCCTCCATTTTCCAAAGAGGCTCTCTTCATCACTTCCTTTTATTTAATCTGAAAAGGGGAGGGAGTCGCCATTTACATAAAACAAAACTGGAATGCAAGTCTTCTTCAAGTGGATGGTGAGCCACAGCTTAGCAAGGCTGTTTGGATTAGACCAGACTATTTTAGTAATTGAGTTCTTATATTAGGAATGTGTTGTACACTCCCTAATTTAGACAACAGATTCAAATTACATGTTTTTAATTGTATTAGAAAGGCAAGTTTCTTTCAGTCTTAAATTGTTAAGTAGTGAACTCTTACTAGGTGTTTCATTGGCTCCTGTCAAACAAATGACAAGTTTCAATATTGTGTGCCATCTTTCATTAGTAAAATATACAGTTTGCACATGTATATACTGAGTGACTCTGCTTTTATTAAAGATCCCACATATGTTGAGCCACATGCAGGGGAATGCTCATTACCACTGGATACCAGAGGTTCAGAGCATTCCAATAATGTATAGTTGCCTATGATTAGTCATTGATACTACATACTACAAGTCACAGCTGTGTGTAAAAAGCAAGAAATAAACTGGACATGCAACAGCTCATCTTTATGCAACATTATGCACACATCTTCTGTTAGAGTGCATGGGGATTGTTTGCTTGATGCGCAATAAGACTTGAAGTTTGCACAAAGAAACTGCCTTCTCCTTCAAAACCAAGAAAACATAAGGTTGAGAAAGTCCTAGAAAAGCTACAGAATGCTAGAGATATGGAATATGAAGACCTTGAGTCACATTCTGATCAGAGCTTTGACTTTTGAGGAAGACGCAGTTACTGAAGAACTTGATACTATGCTTGATTTGTAAGTATTGCTCCTAGTATAACTTTGAAGTATCGCAGGGTACAGTTTCACAGTTCAGGAGTCATAGGTTCAATTACCATATCCAGACACAGCCTGTTGTGTTAGTTTTCTGCTCTTTCAATTTCAACTTACAGTACTGGCAATGTTTCTAATTATACTGGTGATTACTGTGTGGCATGTGGCTGAGGGTTTGCGCCTCCTCCAGACCATGAGGGGGCGACCGCCCTGGTTGCGTTGGGGACCAAGGGTGCAGAGCTTGGAATCTCAACCCTGTGTGGGGGGGGGGCGCCCCGGTGCCTGGAGAGCCCTGGACCTCAGCACTTCCGCCTCACCCGGAAGTGCTGGGGGGAAGAGGATCAGGGACACCCGGAGTGCTTCCGCCACACAGGGGCGTGTCTGCGGAAGGTTACTGGAGGACACCTGGAGCACACCTGGGAGGCTATAAAAGGGGCCGCCTCCCTCCATTCGATGGCTGGAGTTGGGTGAGGAGTGGACAAAGTCTTGCTGAAGAGGAGTGGAGGCGGCTGGAAGAAGAGAGCCACTGAAGAGAGAGGCGTGGACTTTGGGGTGATTGGTGCTAGAGGCACTGGGTTGTGCACATAACTGTATATATTAGTGTAAATAAATGTGTGTGTTGGGTGACAGAACGTTGTCCATCTGTCTGTGTCCGGGGCACGTTCCACAACTGCTCTTCGATGAATTGCTAATGTTTTGGCATAAAAAAAAGAGCCAGTCATTTTTTATTTACTTCAAAAACTGTTTCTGAGTATGCCAGTTTTCCTTCTGCATGCCAAACATGTTCTGTTTAGGTTGACTGGACATTCCACACTGGTCCGTTTGAAAGATTTTGGTCAGTGTTTCACCATGTTTATGGCCTCAAGACCCAGTTTTACCCAACAAAGTTCACTGGCGACCCACGTGCAGAACTGAGCATGATTACAAATGAGAAATAAGAAACTGAAGAGCTCTGGGGCCATGTCTAGGGCTGTATCCTGCCCTATGCCTTATAAGGCTTTCAGGAAAGGCATTGTCCTCATAACCCAGCACTGGAGGAAGCTGGTATGAAAATGTATGTATGTACCTAGTTTATTCTAGAAGTGAAATGCAAGAAAAAAGCAACAATAAAAAATAAATAAATAGAAACACACTAAACTTATGTGGAGTAATTGCAACAGAAGGCAGGAGAAGATGTGTAAATTGTATTACAAAAAACACAATCTATTCTACAAAATGCAATGTTTCTCTGTGTCTAGTGGTAAACAGAAATTGTTTCAAGAACTGGCATGAAAAATAATTCTGAAAGTAAGATATTGAATGAATTTTTGTATGAAATTGTGCTATATAAATAAATGTTGTTGTTGTTGTTGTATCTGCAACTTTTTTACTGCATAAGCAAAATAACAGCCATTCATTTTTGGGTATGTAATTTATGTGCAATAATGTCAAAAGCAATTTTACCCTTGGGGATTTTAAAATGATTGCAGAGAGTAAGAACAGCAGCATGGTTTGATAAGAAATACAAATTGGCCTAAAATGTCTAAATTTTAAATTTACAAAATGTCTACAGTTACATATGAATTCAGATCAAAAGAAGCAGAAAAGTAACTCAAGTTACATGTTACTTCAGGTCAAAAAAAGAGGATAATAACTCAATTTCAATTGTGAAGGTTGAATCTATTTATGCTTTATAGATCATTGTTGTCAATGTCGGGTTCTACTTCTGAAAACTTTAAACACAGTTCTGCTTCTAACTTTAGCCTATTTGTGCATTTATTTTTAAGGAAATATTGAAGGTTACCAAACTCTATATGAAACAATGGGCTACTGCTGTCGATTAATATTAATAAAACTAAAATGAAATCTATACTAATAAAAGGCAAAGCCCTCACTGACTCACTCACTGACTGACTGACTGACTGACTGACTGACTCATCACTATTTCTCCAACTTCCTGTGTAGGTAGAAGGCTGAAATTTGGCAGGCTTATTCCTTACAGCTTCCTTACAAAAGTTGGGCAGGTTTCATTTTGAAATTCTACGCGTAATGGTCATAACTGGAAGCTGTTTTTCTCTATTTACTGTAATGGAGATGAGCTTGAAACCCGTGGGGGCGGAGTTTCGTGTGACATCATCACGCCTCCCACGTAATCACGCAGTAGGTAGAAAACCAGGAAGACCTCCAAAAAGCGCTGAAGAAAACATGCATTATATAATTGAGAAGGCAGCGAAACAATAAGAAGCGAGCGAGTGACATATACAACCATATTCATGAGTTCTGCTACTTCGGAAACAAAGCACGATGTAAACCTACACTTTAAATTAAGTTCATAGACAGGCTGCCGCTGGCGTTTGTAATTTAGTGCCTGCCCATATAAGGCCGTCCATCGGGGCAATCCAATAGAAACACTGCCACGGGTAAATATTCACGGGTGAAGGACTGTGCTTATGCAGAGGAAGATGAGATGGTCAGGGTGGTGTTTGGCACAAACTCAGCGAAACTGCGAGAGAAAGTTTTAAGTGCCAGGACTAAGGTAACATTAAATACAGCCATGGACATAGCACGAGATGGCACCAGCACAGCTGGGAAACTTCGATGCATGTACACCGAGCGGCTCACGTGAACTGACGCAGTGCACAGACAAAAAGCAACAGTTCCAAAGAGCGCTGAACAAAAACCGAATTACACAATTGAAAAGGCAGCAAAAAAATATGAAGCGTCTGATACATACAAGCATATTCATAAATCCAGCTACTGCGGAAACAAAGCACACGGTGGAAACAGTCAATGTCCCGCTAAAGGAAGACAGTGTAAAAAAAAAAACCCGTGCATGCAGTGTGTCAGGTCTCAGATAAAGAAGAAGACGAGCTGTTTATTGATGCAGTAAGAAACGAATCGATGAATGAAACCTGTCATCTTTACGATTGACAAACACGGAATGTAACTTGAACACAACACATCCTACAAATACGAACCTGATTGAAAGAAATAATGATAATCAAATCCTTGATGACAGCAACACTCAGTAACACTCACAAAACAAATACTGTATATTGACAGTCATGTTACGTTATTTTTAAAATGTTCCCTTTTCTTTTTCATAGCTTATTTAAAACACTACGTCTCCGCTGCGATACGCGGGTATATATATATGTATAATGGATGAATAATGGATACTTTATTCGCCATCAATGATTGTTTTGGTAAAGCCATACTCAGTGTATTCATTAGATGAACGGTAAAAAAGTAAGAGCGAGGGGAGGATGACTTATTGAGACACGCAGGCAAAACCACAATAGCACGCGGGATCGATGTACGAAAAAATATATCTTTTCAAGTTCTATTTAGTCCATATGTGTCAAACTCAAGGCCCGCAGGCCACATCCGGCCCGGCGTGTAATTTATATCCGGCCCGCGAGATCATTTTATATACTGTATTATGGTTATTAATGGCCCGGGTATATGAAGCGCTGGTAACACAATAAACTACAGATTCCATAATGCAGCGCTTCAGCTGCCTTGCCGAACACTTACCGCGTTAATCAAGTCTAGCTTATGATGGTGAAGTTATTGCGAAGCTAGCCCACACGATGCCGAAGAGAAAGGTTGATTCTGAAAATAGAGCCTTTAAAAACCGATGGGAGGCTGAGTATATGTTTACTGACATTGCCGGTAAACCCGTGTGTCTCATTTGTGGAGCTAATGTGGCTGTAATTACAGAATTTAATCTTTACAACGACTGACAAACACAGAATGTAACTTGAACACAACACATCGTACAAATACGACCCTGATTGAAACAAATAATGATAATCGAATCCTTGATCACAGCAACACTCAATAACACTCACAAAAAATTACTGTATATTGACAATCATGTTACGTTATTTCTAAAATGTTCCCTTTTCTTTTTCATAGCTTCCTTAACACACTACGTCTCCGCTGCGAATATATATATATACCTCGATCTACATACTCTCAAATACTGTAGATAAGCCACACACCGTGGCGCAATTGTAGAGGCTTTGCCTCTATCGCCTACGTCCGAGGTTCGATATGCCCACGGGTAATGCGGGATACAAGTTTAATGAGAGGACGCAGGATATAAACGAGAGTTTTGATCACTTTGTAACTAAGTTAAAATTGCAGGTGAAGGGGTGTGCTTATGCAAATTCCGAGAGACTGTGTTTGTGGGGGATTGACAGTTAAGGCGGGTGGGGGAGTCACGTCATCATATCCCCTCCCATTTACCTCATTTCGCTCTGAGCTGAGCTCCGCGGCTAACGCCGTCTTCCGAATCAACTTCGTCACACTGCCACCAAATACACACAGAAAAATCCACAAGTTAATACACACGCTGTCTCTAGAGTTTCTCCACACTGAATCCTCCAGGCACTACTTACAAAAGGTTACATTGATAATCGCACAGCTGTGAAGCTTCGATGCATGTGCTCCATAACGCGTTAAAAATATAAAGTCACTGTCGGAATAAATAAAGTCAATACTTAAAGTCAAAACTTTTTTCTGAATATATAAAGTCAAAACTTTAATATATAAACTTAGCGCTGGAATATATAAAGTCAAATCTTGAATATATAAAGTCAGCATCGGAATATATTGTCACGCTTGGGTCACAGATTTGCACCGAGACACAGGAGGTCGTAAATACAAGAAGGGATTTTTATTCAAACACTGCAAACACATGAGCTTAAACGTGCTCCATGACAAGTCAGAGATGACAGTTCCGCTAGGAGCAGAGAGAGAGAGCGATAAAAGCAAGCAAACAATCAATTTTCAACTGACAGGCGCTGCACAAGGCTTTTAAGTTAGCGGAGTATCGCGCGAGGTTTGCATTACGCGTTATAGCGCAAGTGAGAAACTAAGGAGCAATGTGAGGGTAGTCTGTGTT
>JANRMT010062791.1:2287754-2303083 GCA_026402145.1 Polypterus bichir lapradei | reverse complement strand
CAAGCGTGGGTATTTTACTAGATAGATATAGATATATATAAATATGACAAGTTTAATGACACTCATATCAATGAGAAAACAATTACATTAACAATCATGTTACGTTATTTTTAAAATTTTTCCTTTTCTTTTTCATAACTTCTTTTATACACTACTTCTCCGCTGCGAAGCGCGGGTATTCTGCTAGTGTCAGATATGTGTATTTTATTGTTAACAATTGTTAAAGTTTATCTTTAAGGTACAATAATCTGCCTTAATCGGCCAGTTTCTAAAACTGCTTTAAAATGATGGTACACAAAACAAATTCACCAAAACTAAAAATCTTTTAACGTTAGCAAACCATACCTGAGAAAGAGAACACAGCCTGCTCATTTATAAGTCTGAGTGAGAAATAGAGCATTTGGGGAGTATTGTGGAAGATAAATTGAGTTTTGAATGACTTCAATTTGGAAAGACAGAAGCAGAGTGTCAAAACACGACCAGTGTGAGATGGCACAGTGAAACCACACCCCAGGTGAGCACTAATTTTTGGCCACTCTGTAATCAAAGGTTCTTTTAAGTTCCACTTTTTACTTTTTTTTTTTTAAATTTTAATTTTCTTCCCTTGCATGCTGTTTGTGATGTTTGTGGTTGAGGACCACAGCTCTCCTGTATTCATACATGGATAAACAACTTATTTTATGTAACAACTAAAGAACATTTTCATTTACTTGTATATTTTATTTTAAAAACCAAACAATTTGTAAAACTGGAATTCTTTTTACTTTTTACAATGTTATCCTTGTCAAGGACACAGCCCTCAGTTTGAAAACCGTTTGCTTAGACAGTAATGGATGCTGATTAATGGAATTAAGGAAAAATAATGCATTATACCTTTGAAAATGAATTGCATGAATTAACATGTTAATTTTCACACTGAAAAAAAAAAAAGCTGTTCCTTTTAAGCTGTTCCTAGGAGTGTTCCAAGTGGCTCACTAGCATGGTCTTAAATCACTCCCAGATGTGATGAAAGCCCAACATAGTAGGGCTCTGCCATCTCTATATCTCACCTTGGCGGCCCACACAGAACCCAACATGGCTGCAGTGAACTCCAACTCCCAGTGTGCCCTGCGGGAATCTGTGGTGCCACAACCACCCATGGGCGCTGCGCTCTAGCGACCCAGGGGAAATAATACCCCTAATAGTAATAGTAACAACACTGATTGATTTTGGGAGTAACAGTTCTATTGTTGCTCACCGTTCTGTGCTTCAACAACCGTGGGAGTAAGGAAAGACCAGTCTAACCTGTATTGACAGGGAAATTCTTTGGTACAGGTCAGCTTCTTCAGTAATCACCTTTATGGGACAAACATGCACAATCTGGGTGGCTGTAATACTCAAATGGGACTAAAGTGGAACTTGTCAAATAGTAATAGCAGAAAAAAATGGAAAACACCAGAGGGGTCAATGAACCTTGTTATAGACATCAAATTGACGTCTCCCCACCATGTTTACAGCTGGTTAAAGAGGTTGATCACATGGTCACCCAATATGACGAGGGTGATGTCCTGTCAATATTAGCTTGCATCTCCTCTGAGGAATTAAGCGGGTCACCACATGTCAAAACTCTGCCCAGAGAGTTACATTTCCAATTTTGGCAAACTCCAGCTTCCTTTACAAGGGGACAAAGGAATGATGACTCCGTCAAGTTTGCCAAGAATACAGTTGTCCTTGTTAACAGTCAACATATTGTTCAGGCCCATGCCATTAGGACCTCACTTTGCTATTAAAAATGATTTTCTGTATCAAGTAGCAGAGCACAAGGGTGGAGATGCAGCTATTATTGCTAATCCTGAAAACCTACTGGCAGCAGGTTTGTGGACTAGCATGTGCTCATCACCTAGGTGCCCATGTTGGGGATGATAAAACTGAATTTAGCTGATTTTTTTGGCTGGGAATCAATGAGGAGTCCTGCCAGTTTTGTAGTTATTGCCTGGAATGTCACAAATTCCAAAAATATCACACACAGTGTTTGCGTGTAATGGTATTCCTAAAGATGTCCTCACTGACTAGGTAATGTCTTTCAATTTAGAGATGTCTAGGGTAGTTGCCAAGTTAATCAAAATCAAGCACTTAAAAACCACAGTATACCATTCTCAGACTGATGGTTTAGTAATGTGATTCAACCAAACGCTCAAGCAGATGCTTTGTAAGGTAGTCAGTGAGGAAGGGAGGAACAAGGATGTGTTAATCCCCCTTGTGCTATTTACTTACTAGGAGGTCCCTCAAGCCTCAATGGGGTTCTTGTCTTTTAAATTATTTTATGGATGACAACCAACGTCCCAACAAGACAACTTTTAAACACTAAGATCTTTTTTGTTTCCTTTGGCCATCACAATATACGGAGATCGCTATGGTTCCCCACATCTTCTTGACATGTTCTGGTGTCTTATTATAATATATATTTGACATCAGTTATCTTCTTTTTTTTAGAAAAGCTAAACATTACAATGGCATACTGCTCAAACAGATTATAATAACATAACACACATGACAATTTACGGTAAAATCGATCCACAGAAAAAACATGAAAAGGGAAAAAGAAAACAAGACTCAATCCAAACAAAGTCACAGGGAAAAGAAGAAAGAAACATATGAGCAAAATAACCTCATCTAATTTTTTTAATTAAATGGGACAATTAATAGCACAAGAGTTTTAACTATGGACATGGCATGCTTACTCTAAAATTATATTGGTAAATTTGTGCTATGATTAAAAAAATATTTGTGAAATATCCTCTTTAAAGAGAATTTTATTTTTCTCTAATTTGAGATAATAGTGAATGTAACTTACACATTAGGTTATTGAAGATAGGTAGGGATTCTTCCAGTTAAGCAGGATAAGCTTACATGTCAAAAGTGTGGTATAGGATATTAGAATTGATTTCTCCCTACACATCCGGGAATACACCAAATATCGGCATTAATGGATTAGGAGTGATGTGACAACCAAGATTATCTGAGAAATATACAAATATTTTTGTCCAAAATTATGTTCATTTAATGAATTCCTAAAACATATGTCATAGAGATGCTGGAGTTAGATGACAACACTCGTAAGTGGGATCCTGCAATGGGTATGTTTTAGACAAATTTAAACAAGCTATATGTGATCAATGAATGATTTTTAGTTGAATTATGTAATAGTTGGTACTCACTGGACTACAATGTAGTCTATGAATGGCTGGGTTCCTCTCCTTTTCTGAGATGCTAATTGAAAGATCCCTGTCCCTCTATTTTCTAGGGCCGCTGAATGATAGATTCCTTGAAATATTTTTATATGCTGTTGAAAAGCTGTCTTGAGATGTCATTAAGACTAACCACTATTACCTCTAGAATAGATATGGATGTAAGGTATACAAATTTAGGTTAATTTCTTTTAACAAACCATTGAATTTATGTATAGGAAAAAAGAGCATAGCTGGAAAATTAAATTTAGAACATAATTATTCATAAGATGCAAACACAATCTACATAATCTACATGTTTTATTCCTTAGCTTTTACCATAGGATAAATACTTAGGTCTGAGAAGGTTGAAAAAGTTTATTATCGTGCATAGAAGCAACAAATAAGAGTTTCTCTACCTTGAAATGTGTTCTACATTGTTTAGATATTTTGAGTAGTTCGTGAATGACTAAATTGCTGATAAATTTATAATAGTTAGTACTGACTGGAAAATAGAGTAGGGCATACACAGAAAATCTAAAACAAGATTTATTTTCCATTGCAAACTAGGCTGGTGTATATTTGTGAATTTTTGTCAATTTCCAGGACTTTACTCTGCATATATTTTCCACCTAGCAGTAAAATTTAAAGTTACATAGTGCATTTCCGCCTTTTGCTCTACATTTTGTAGAATCAGCCTTTTGCAAGCTCATTAAGCTTTGGGTGTCTACAGTCAGTTACAATTTAAACTTCTGTTAGGTTCTACACTTACAAATATTTACGCCATTAAGTTTAACCTGCTGCTGAGATTGTTTATATATTTTGATACATATGCTTGTTCATGTTTCATAGAACTTTCTGATGATTTATTCTATTAATGGCATTACCTAAAATTAAGATTTATTGATTAACTGGCTATCTCACAGCCGACCATGGGTTAATCCCTAGTCAGGTCAAGCCTGTGCAGAGTTTATACTTTTTATCAAGTGAATCTTCTTTTGGTATTATGGTTAATTCCTATAATTCATGCTTTGTTCATTAGTATAACATTACATTTTTTATATAAATGAGTATTTCTGATTATGTCTTATGCACCACTACTTCATTAATTCCTTGTTTTTTTTAAGATACTCATTCAGTTCATTCAGTACTGAACAGTGGATTTAAACATTATATGTATGATAATTTTCCCTTCTAGAGGCACAAGTATAAGCAGTACAAAAAGCAGTTAGAGATCATAGACATTAAAAGTACTGTGAGAAAGTCTTTGCCCCTTCCCAATATCCTATATTTTTGTATAGAGTACCAGTTAAAAAAAGGAGCAGTAGAGTATGTGCCCGCAGTATTTCACACATGAACTTCTACATTACAAGAGTTTAGGAGCACGCATTGATACAGTGCATTGCCGCACCCACCACACAGCAACCCAACTCAGGATCCAGATTAGGACCCGAGTACAGTCATGCAATGGGTGATACCTCAGTACCACACTAGTTAAGATGGAGTGGAACAGTGTGAGGTTTTTTATGGTGGCTGGAGTGCCAATTCTTCCACCAACCCCCAAGTTCTCCCTGCGGGTTGGAAGGCCTACATGCGGGGATGGATGCAGATTAACGTCATACCCAGGATGGAGCAATTTCAGGTTAAGGGCCTTGCTCAAGGGCCCAACAGAGCATTTTACGGGATTCAAACCGGCAACCTTCCAATTGCCAGTGCAGATCCCTGGCCTCAGAGCCACCACTCCGTCCAAATTACAAGCTTGGCCAAAAATGACCACAAGGTGGCACTTATGATGCCTATGATATTTATGATAAATTGTTTAATCTTGCACAGTATGAGTTTACGCGCATTTAATTATTCTGGAAAATATTTTGAAGTGTAAGTTCTGACTATCACTAGAATTACCAAAGCATATGAAAAAACTTGAAAACCTGGCCCACCTTAAATCTCTTCTCACCTCTCTGTCAATGTCTTTGACTTGTAAATGTGTCGAAAAGCACAAGCAGTCTGCTATACCATCCCCCCCACCACCGCAGAAAGGGCAAGAAGTTCTCCCGGTTGAAACCTTGATTATCTGGGAGTGAGCTACCTAGAGTTGTATAGGGGGAAATAATTTTATGTGTGTTTTGTGTCTACAACAATCTATGTAAACACATCATTAAAACAGAAACGTTTTTCAGGTTTTAGTAATAAATGACAAAATGCAGACATGAACTGTATAATGTGCGAACACTGAAGTCTAAATCTATACTAATAAAAGGCAAAGCCCTCACTGACTGACTGACTGACTGACTCATCACTAATTCTCCAACTTCCCGTGTAGGTAGAAGGCTGAAATTTGGTAGGCTCATTCTTTACAGCTTACTTACAAAAGTTAGGCAGGTTTAATTTCGAAATTCTACGTGTAACGGTCATAACTGGAACCTACTTACGTACATATATACGGCCATAGCCTGCAGCTTGGTCGCCGTGTGAGGCAGAGTTGCGTCCCTCATCGTCACACCTCCCACATAATTGAGTGCATGCCCATATAAGGCCGTCTGTCAGCAGCTATCCAATAGACACTCTGCCGCGAAATATTCGCGGGTGAAGGACTGTGCTTATGCAAACGAAGATGAGATGGTCAGGGACAGACTAGTGTTTGGCACAGACTCAGCAAAAGTGCGAGAGAAACTTTTAAGTGCCGGGTCTTAGCTAACATTAAATAAAGCCATGGACATCGCAACATTGCACAACATAGCACAAGCACAACTGAGAACCTCCGATGCATGTACTCCGAGTGGCTCACGTGAACTGACATTGCAGGACTGGGAAAGGTAAACCCGTGCATGCAGTGTGTGATGTCTCAGATAAAGAAGACGATGAGCTGCTTATTGATGCAGTAGGAAACGAACAACCCTCTGACGCTGAACAAGCCTTTGTACACATATCAATAGGAAAGCAAGGTGTAAAGCTTAAGTTTAAATTATGTTCATAGACACGCTGCCGCTAAATATTCGCAGGCAAATCCACAACTTAATACCGGGAATGCCTGTTAAACATCTTAGATTCACGAGTACCGATTTGGGTAGTGATCACTTTGATGAATGAAACCTGTTCAAAAAACGCATTACACAATTGAGAAGGCAGCAAAAGAATATGAAGCGAGTGACGCATACAAGCATATTCATAAGTGCAGCTACTGCGGAAACAAAGCACAGTGTAAACCTTAAGTTTACATTAAGTTCACAGACAGGCTGCCGCTGGCGTTTGTCATGCCTACGACGAACACGATATTCGCGAGATACAAGTTTAATGAGAAGACGCAGGGTATAAACGAGACTTTTGATCACTTTGTAACAGAGTTAAAATTGCTGTAATGGAGTTAAAATTGCTGGTGAAGGACTGTGCTTATGCAAACGAATAGGAAAGCAAAGTGTAAAGCTTAACTTTAAATTAGGTTCATAGACACGCTGCTGCTGCCGTTTGTCATGCCTAAGACGAATACCATATTTGCAAGATACAAGTTTAATGAGAGGATGCAGGGTATAAACGAGACTTTTCATCACTTTGTAACGGAGTTAAAACTGCTGGTGAAGGACTGTGCTTATGCAAACGAAGAAGAGATGGTCAGGGATACAATAGTGTTTGGCACAAACTCAGCAAAAGCGCGAGAGAAACTTTTAAGTGCCGGGTCTGAGCTAACATTAAATAAAGCCATGGACATCGCGAGATCGCACGAGATAGCACAAGCACAGCTGAGAAGCTTTGATGCATGTACTCTGAGCGGCTCACATGAACTGCCTTTGCAAGACTGGAAAAGGTAAACCTGTGCATGCAGTGTGTGATGTCTCAGATAAACAGGAGGACGACCTGTTTATTGATGCAGTAAGAATGGAACAATCCTCTGAATCTGAACAAGACTTTGTAGACATATCAATAGGAAAGCAAAGTGTAAAGCTTAAGTTTAAATTAGGTTCATAGACACACTACCGCTAAATATTCGCAGGCAAATCCACAGCTTCTTTAACACATTACTTCTCCGCTGCGAAGCGTGGGTATTTTGCTAGTATCTAATAAACGCTTTCACAAAAGGTGCAAGTGGAATAAGACAGCGTCTGTGATGCAGCGGTAAGAACTGCTGACTTATAATCCAGAGGTCGTGAGTTTGTAACCAGCTCTTTCGTAAACTTACCATAGTGAGCTGCTCTTATTGTTTATATTATACAATAAAAACATACATTTGATTTCTGTCTGTAACAGCTGGTATAAATTTACAGTATAGTACTTGTAAAAGTTAGCATTTTTTTTTCACTTTCATTCTCTCAGTTACAATCATGTTACCTATTACCCCCCCACACCAGAGATCTGAAATTTAAGTGGTGTAACTCTAAAATGATCTCAGCATTGTATGTGTGGATACACAGCTGCTATTAAATGTATTATTATCTATTATTATCATCTATTTTCTGTACAAATATCATCAAGCATTTGACTTGTTCTGTTACTCCTTTTTAAAAAGAGGCTTATTATTACAGCAGCTGAATAGCATAGTCACTTAGTTGGTAAGTGTATCTTCTGAAGATTAGAGGTCGACTTCAACATGAGGTGGCTATATTTCTCTTAACTAACACACACACACACACACATTTTATTTCAAAAAACAAATACAAAGTGAATACTTTGAGCAACACAGTAGCAGGAAGAAATTATTAATACCAACTAATAATTTCAAACTGATTGTATTTTGAAATCATGTTCTGTGCAGGTGATTTATTATTGTTTTAAAATCCTTCACTCCCTCACTAAAATGTTTTTTTAAACTGTTGTCTAGGTGTTTTTTTCATGGTGTCTGTTTTGACAAATATGTGTGAGCAAAAATGATTGGCTGTAACATAAATAATAATAATAATACTAATAGTAATAATAATAATAATAATAATCCATAAATTGAGTAGCATTACTTTGAACATAGCATCAAGACTGAAATTTTAGGATTGGGTGGAGAGCTAATGACTGACTTAATTCAAAGTATAAGCAGCTGTCTCATACACTTACATTAAAGCTTCAGAGAAAAGTTGAAAGATTTTAATATCATCCATATCACAAAAATTTCAGCCTCCACTATGTACAATTTGATTAATGACACTCTTCACATTCATTCCTGGTTCGCTTTGAAGATCTCCATAGACAGACACTGGCAGGAAAAAAAAAAATCACACATTGTGCTTTGATTGGATGCTGACACTGCATTATTTGCATACATTTCCAAAAACACAGTCAATAGAAATCATGGATAAATGTTTGAAGACAATTTTATACCTTGATTTCATTTCATTTTTTGATTATATTAGGCCAGTCAGAATACGTCAAGGACAGAAAGTAAACTTACTGTTTTAGAGCTGTTTTGGTACAATTACAATTGTACTGTCACCATCACCATACGCTATCTTGTAAGCTAGTTGTCTAAATAGGTTGCAACCCTTAACTGGTATGTTAGTAAAAAAAAAAAATCAGTTTGGATTTTTCCTCAACACAGACTCAATTTACCTAGAGAAATCTGGAATGTAAAGAAAAAAACAAAAAAAAAAAAAAATCAAATTTCAGACTTTTCAGTTGAACTATTTGTGCACCTGCCAATACAACTCAATTCTATGAGTGTTCTAAAATGTATTGCCTTTTCCAAGAGAGTGTCGCAAACATTGACAAAAGTGATTGATTTCCCCCTCAATTTTCAAAAACTGTGAAACTACTGTTTTGTATCAAATCCCTTTACAGTCCTGGCTGCTTTCTCATGCTAACCTTGAGACCTTGCACACTCAGACTCTTGACTGGATTAACTGTTGTGGAATAGTTCTACTCTAAATGTTTGTGTGTTACGTAGGTTGTATATACTGTTAGGTGTGGGACTGGGGGAATTATAGGCAAATTCCATTCGCTTCAGAGATTGGTGTAATGGAGACTCTTAGCGAGAAAGGGCCTGTGCTTGAACCGTTCTTTGGGCTTCACCTGGTACTGAGCAAAACACAGAAAACTACAATGTAATGCATTTAGTGGCAACAGACTTGAGTAGCCAATGTACAAGAAAAGCAAGTAGTGCATGAGCTGAGAGTTAGAGTGTACAATACTTCAAAGTTTAAGTGATTTGTCAATTAACAACATTCTATTCAGATATGTAAACTAAAGTGAATCTTTTAATCTCTTTAAATTTAACTGTAAATTATACACTTGAGGACACCAGTGTAAATTAAGGGGAAGTGCAGTTAGGCCTGAAGCCAGAAAGCACTTCTTGATGCAAAAAGTTGTGGGGATCGTGAACAAAGTACTGAAACATAGCAGTTGTAGACAAAACCCTGACAACCTTTAAAATGCATCTGGATGAGATATTGGGACAGCCTAGCTAAACAAAAAAGCTTGACGGACTGAACAGTAATTTGTAAAATTCATGTTTCTTAAGTTTCTTATCAGTGCCTCAAAAAACTTTTACATCCAAAAAGGATTTCTCACTTCTATTTAAAGTGACAGGTAAGTTGTTGTAAGGGAAATACAAACACTTGAAACATTTTTTGCTAGTGTCCTGTTGTCCACAAGGTGTTTCATGTAAAGGTTTTCCTGGGCAGGAAAAATGAGACACGATCTCCCTTAGCGTGTACAGTCAACATGTGAAATGAAAGGATTAAATACGACAAAAGGTCAAAGAAGATGCAAAGCTCAACAGTTAGCAAGCACGCTATAAACCTCAAGTACAAGTAATATATAAGATCTTTAATCAAATGATATCTGGAGATTTTTTACTTTTGTTACGCAAATACAATACATTAAAATGTAGAAACATTACTGCTGTGTCCAGACAAGGTACAAATATATCTAGAAAGCCTTGATATCTCAGCAAGGAAAATACTTTATAACCTACAACACTTTTTATTTTTTATTTACATTTTTTTCATAGTAGTGTGTTGTAAATAAAATGTGCATTTACAGAATCTGAAGTAAACATATACTGTACCTTTAATAGGGCTCGAGCAATAGCAATCCTCTGTTTCTGACCACCTGTTAAAAAATTTTTAAACTGTACATAAATTGTACTGACATATATACATAGGTAATATACTATAAAATTTTAATTCCATACTTAAGAAGTAATATGGGTCTATTTTCTACATTGCCTCATATATTACTTTTATCTGAAGTAAAAACTAGTTGAGTGAACGGTTGACTCAGCATTCAACTGAATGAATCTCTTAATTTTTTTATTTCATTTAGGTTTTATTTAATTTTAATTTACATTTTAAACAAACAAGACATAACAACAACGCACAACTTTATCAAGTGAAAAACACCATAGCAAGTGTATTAACAAGTTTTTATCAAATTTGGAACAGATCTTCATAAGAGAATTAGACTTTTTACATTTTGAGGTAGTATAGAACATTGCTTTCCCACTGAGTTATAAAGCATGGATTGAGGCAAGTAAGTTAAGTAATCATGCAGCTAGTGTGGTACATAATATTACAACCAAGCACATTTTTTCCCTTCTAGCATTACTCTAAATATTGATATTAATGCATTAAGAGTTATCTTAAATCCAAGGCTATACAGTACTATACAGAAGACATAAAAACATATTTCTCAAAAATGGTTTAATTGCAGGTCATTCCCAGTACATGTGGCCTAATGATGCAGGCACTTTATGAAATCGCTCACCAGTTAGATTGTGTCCTGTGCACACTTTAGACAAATTCAGATGAGATATGAGAATGATAAATAATAATAAACTGAATTATGGCTTGCTTGGCACATATTATCCCCATAGATAATTAAGGGGTACATCCCATAAGACTTTTTTTTTTTGCTTTTTTACTGTCTAAATCCCATTCAGACTAACAGGCATTATCTCAGGTATGCATATAGGTTGAAACTGACAATAACTACTGGTGGCTGGTGGACAGAGCAAACCATACAAAGAAGATTTAGAACAAAATTTAATTTCCATGGCTAACAAAGCAGGTGTAGTTTCCTGGATTTCCTCAATTTTATTTAAACCTCAACTTTGGCTTTAAGCCTTCTGAAAGTAATGTTTATGTTCTTAGTTTTCTTATTTAAGTCACAACTTTCTCTACAACTACTGTCCCAATTAGCAACCTGCACTGACCGTTATAATGGTAGTGTTGATACAAACCCAAAATCTGCATGATGGATGCAGAACAGATTAATACGAGTGCAGCGACAGAAGTATGCTAAAGGAAAAGCTGGTGAATTGAATGAAAGAGACAGAAGCAGTGCCACGATGTCTGAAATGGACCGATAATAGAAGGCACCACACATACTATGAAAGTACCTTGTTTTTGTACTAGGCATTGTTGATTTCCTTTTTTTGTTCCCAAGTAAGACCATTATCCAATATAAACAAGATACATACTGATATATAAAGAAAGAAGAGGATACTGTAATATGGTGATCAGGAACAAAGAAAATGATTAAATTGAAAATACTGAAATGTGGTAAACTGCAAGGTGTTTTAAAAATAACAGTAAAAAAACTGTTGAGTTCACAGCCACCTGTATCCAATGAAACAAAATATTATGCCCATAAGCTATGTTTTTTAAAGGAAGCAAACCAAAACTATACAGAAAATGTGGCCTGAAAGTTATGTGACAATAAATCAAAAGAAGAATTTGAACGGATAGAAGCAGAGAATGATACAGTAAAAGAAAGGGAGTTAAGGGGAAAATACTTAAAATTATATGAGAAATAATACTGTTTGATAGTTCTACAATAAAAATATAAGCATCAGAAATTCTAGATAAAATAAGAAGAATAAGTGAAATAGGGAAAGAAGTAAAAACATGGTTTAGGGGATTTCTCTCCAGAAAATGAAAGCAGTGAAAAACAAAAAGGTGTAAAATTAAATAAATAGGCAGATTATTTGTGTAAAAAGAAAAAGTAGATATTTTCACTAAAATAATACAAATGAAATGAATTTTAACAACATGTGAAATATTGTTTTTGAAGGTGAGTGAGAAACTACTTTACATTTTATATATTGTTATATACAGTTAGCTCTCTGTATCCACAGGGGACTGGTTTTAGGACACTATATGGTTGCTCAAGTCCTTTATACAGTATAATATAGTGTACTATTTGCTAATACAATGTAAATGTTATGCAAATAGTTGTTACACTGTATTGTTTAGGGAATAATGCTTTTGGCAAGGGACACTTTTCAAAAGATCTAAGATTTTTTTTCTCTGCTAGAGATACCACTTTATGCTTCCTCTTAGCTTTTAAGGGATTGCTTTAACCACTTAATTGTTTTTAGGAGTCACAGAAACAAAGGGTACACATAATGTGATGCCAAGACCCTCACAGTATCTTACAGTTAGGACTTCTGACAGAAAGACTTTAAACAAAGTCCCTATCAATAACAACATTTTCAGTGACTTAAACTGTAGTATTTAATTTACAGTGTATTAATTACCTAAAAGCAGTCTGTGTAGGTCAAAGCCATTTCTGGCCTGTATAGCTTTGACACACATGTATATATAGATAACCTTACAGTTAAAAGTCGGTGCCCTAACCATGTGTCTGTGAGCTGATGGACAGACTCGCTTTGTTTGACGTTCTTCAGATTCTAGAATATGTATATGTCTTTTGTGTTTTGATTAAGCTGTAATACTGTGGAAAGTGTAAAGATGGGAATCGTTTAGCACCTTTACAATTGGTAGCGCTCAGAAGCTGAGGTAGATCGGTGAACGAGAAATAACTATCCTTTTACAAAGGTGGCAATTGCAATTGCTGGGGCTGATTGATCTACAGAGTACAGCAATGGTGGTTCGTGTGAGCAGAGCTAGCCAACTGAAGAGCAGTGTGGTGGCACAGTAATTGATGTAAATATAGAAGCTGAATGTTTACTCCAGTTAGTTACTTTTTTAAACTCCTATGCCAGGAGGCAACAACAATGTATTCCTATAGGTCACAGTATCAGCATGCATCTGCAAAGGAAACAAAGTTAAAGGTTATTTCTACACTGAAAAGAAACAAAAGTAAAAGACACAATGTTTCAGCTGTATAGCCTTCATCATAATAATAATAATTCTTTGCATTTACATAGTGCTTTTCTCACTACTCAAAGCGCTCAGCAATTGCAGGTTAAGGGCCTTGCTCAAGGGCCCAACAGCTAAAACGTTGCATTTTTTACCTTCTTTCATTGTAGAAATAACTCTTAACTTTTTTCTGTAAATACACTTATGCCCACACACACGCACATATTTTATATATATATATATATATATATATATATATATATATACATACATACACACACACACACACACACACACATACATACATATATGCATATACATACATACAGCCTTAAATGAAAATACACAAACCAATATTTTTTCCAGCTTTACTTAATGCAATTTATAACATCCAAGTGAAAGAGCTACAGTTCAGAAGAATTTTAAAAAAATCAAAAACAAGACATACTGAGATTAATAAAGGATCACCCCCTTCCTAAACAATATTTGTAAACTCAATCAGGTGTAAGTAACCACCATTTCCATTGCAGACCATGGTTACTGGCTTCCACCTGTGATCAGTTGTAATCAGTGTGATTAGTGAAGCATAAAAACAGCTGTTCCTGAAGCGCAGTGTCCATATACTGTATACAGTGCATCCAGAAAGTATTCACAGCGCATAACTTTTTCCACATCTTACAGCCTTATTCCAAAATGGATTAAATTCATTTTTTTCCTCAGAATTTTACACACAATACCACATAATGACAACGTGAAAAAAAGTTTACGTGAGATTTTTTGCAAATTTATTAAAAATAAAAAAAAACTGAGAAATCACATGTACATAAGTATTCACAGCCTTTGCTCAATACTTTGTCGATACACCTTTGGCAGCAATTACAGCCTCAAGTCTTTTTGAATATGATGCCACAAGCTTGGCACACCTATCCTTGGCCAGTTTCCCCCATTCCTCTTTGCAGCACCTCTCAAGCTCCATCAGGTTGGATGGGAAGCGTCGGTGCACAGCCATTTTAAGATCTCTCCAGAGATGTTCAATCGGATTCAAGTCTGGGCTCTGGCTGGGCCACTCAAGGACATTCACAGAGTTGTCCTGAAGCCACACCTTTGACATCTTGGCTGTGTGCTTAGGGTCGTTGTCCTGCTGAAAGATGAACCGTTGCCTCAGTCTCTGGTCAAGAGCGCTCTGGAGCAGGTTTTCATCCAGGATGTCTCTGTACATTGCTGCAGTCATCTTTCCCTTTATCTTGACTATTCTCCCAGTTCCTGCCGCTGAAAAACACCCCCACAGCATGATGCTGCCACCACCATGCTTCACTGTAGGGATGGTATTGGCCTGATGATGAGCGGTGCCTGGTTTCCTCCAAACGTGACACCAGGCATTCACAGCAAAGAGTTCAATCTTTGTCTCATCAGACCAGAGAATTTTGTTTCTCAAGGTCGGAGAGTCCTTCAGGTGCCTTTTGGCAAACTCCAGGCGGGCTGCCATGTGCCTTTTACTAAGGAGTGGCTTCCGTCTGGCCACTCTACCATACAGGCCTGATTGGTGGATTGCTGCAGAGATGGTTGTCCTTCTGGAAGGTTCTCCTCTCTCCACAGAGGACCTCTGGAGCTCTGACAGAATGACCATCGGGTTCTTGGTCACCTCCCTGACTAAGGCCCTTCTCCCCCGATCGCTCAGTTTAGATGGCCGGCCAGCTCTAGGAAGAGTCCTGGTGGTTTCGAACTTCTTCCACTTACGGATGATGGAGGCCACTGTGCTCATTGGGACCTTCAAAGCAGCAGAAATTTTTCTGTAACCTTCCCCAGATTTGTACCTCGAGACCATCCTGTCTCGGAGGTCTACATACAATTCCTTTGACTTCATGCTTGGTTTGTGCTCTGACATGAACTGTCAACTATGGGACCTTATATAGACAGGTGTGTGCCTTTCCAAATCATGTCCAGTCAACTGAATTTACCACAGGTGGACTCCAATTAAGCTGCAGAAACATCTCAAGGATGATCAGGGGAAAGAGGATGCACCTGAGCTTAATTTTGAGTTTCATGGCAAAGGCTGTGAATACTTACAAACATGTGCTTTCTCAATTTTTTTATTTTTAAT
>JANRMT010062791.1:2208413-2282754 GCA_026402145.1 Polypterus bichir lapradei | reverse complement strand
AACAAGAATTTGTGTTTTCCAAATACCTATTTACACATTGTGGCAATACTAGAACAGTACAGGTTTGGTTTCCAAATCTTTCATTTTGGCACTCCAGCCATGCTAAGTATTTGTAAAAAACCACCAATGGCACACTTGATTCAAAATAGCAATAACAATAATAGCAGTTTAACAAATAAATGCATGTATTGGATGGTAGCCACAAATGCTTGTGTGCTTCAAGGTATGAAAATAACTAGGATAAAATACTTTGACAGACACACAACTGCAGTTTCATAAAGTTTCATAGTGAAAGTTATATACAATTTTGAGTGTTTTGGTTCACAAAGATGCCACTGTGTAAGAACAAGAGTTGGGGAGAAGGCCACGGATGACTTTCTGTAGCCTTCTGAGAAATATGGTGGCAGCTCCATCATGATCTTAGGAACATTTCAGCCAGTGGTGTAGGGGATCTGTTTAAAACTGCTGGAATGACTGCTGAGAAATAGGAACAGAATAGGAATTATTATGCTGTACCTATGAGAAAATAATTTATTGGCAAATACCTGATATTTCAGCATGATCACAACCCAAAACTTTCTGCAAATGCAATTAAGACTGATCTTGAGTGGAGTCTGCAAATTAAACACTAACAAGAGCTCAAACTATATAACTGAAGATGTGGGAATTTTTTTTTTGTTCTTTATTTCGCCTTATACAATTTCTTGTATTAGCAATTTGTTAGTTTTCACATATCTCCTTGGGTTCAGAGCACAGGGTCAGCCATTGTACAGCACCCCTGGAGCAATTGCAGGTTAAGGGCCTTGTTCAAGGGCCCAGCAGAGTGGGATCTCTTTTGGCAGTGACGGGGATTCAAACCGGCAACCACTCCGCCCAAACTGACAGGGGAAAGAACAATAAACTGCCAAGGATGAAAAAATTCATGATAAAGCAGACTTGAAAGGAGATCAATTTTTACAGCACCCAACAATGTTCAAATATTAATAACTAAATGTCAAATTACTTTTGTCACATAATCCAAATGTTAGGTATCCAGTCATATACTCACAACATCTGAAACACATGTATTTTGGCTAAAATATTGCTAAACGAACCACTTCCATAAAATCCTCTGATGCAAAACAGAGAAACAATATCAGATGGGACGAGTTTCTGAATTGAAGTCTGGCCTCTCACTGCATTTTGTTGGTCATTAAGCAGCAAATGTAATATTTCTGGGTTTTTCATCTGCAAACTGCATCTGTGAATTTACCTTCTGCTTGTTGAAAACTCATGTACAATAATATGAAAAAGTTTGGGAACCCCTCTTAATTCTTTGGATTTTTGTTTATCATTGGCTGAGCTTTCAAAGTAGCAACTTCCTTTTAATATATGACATGCCTTATGGAAACAGTAGTATTTCAGCAGTGACATTAAGTTTATTGGATTAACAGAAAATATGCAATATGCATCATAACAAAATTAGACAGGTGCTTAAATTTGGGCATCCCAACAGAGATATTACATCAATACTTAGTTGAGCCTCCTTTTGCAAATATAACAGCCTCTAGACACCTCCTATAGCCTTTGAAGAGTGTCTGGATTCTGGATGGAGATATTTTTGACCATTCTTTCATACAAAATCTCTCCAGTTCAGTTGGCGAGCATGGACCGCCTGCTTCAAATCATCCCATAGATTTTCAATGACATTCAAGTCAGGGGACTGTGACGGCCATTCCAGAACATTGTACTTCTCCCTCTACATGAATGCCTTTGTTGATTTTGAACTGTGTTTTGAGTCATTGTCTTGTTGGAATATCCAAACTCTGCGTAACTTCAACTTTGTGATTGATGCTTGAACATTACCCTGAAGAATTTGTTGATATTCGGTTGAATTAATCTGACCCTTGACTTTAACAAGGGCCCCAGTCCCTGAACTAGCCACACAGCATGATGGAACCTCCACCAAATTTGACAGTAGGTAGCAGGTGTTTTACTGGGAATGCGGTGTTCTTCTTCCGCCATGCAAAGCGCTTTTTCTTATGACCAAATAACTCAATTTTTGTCTCATCAATCCAAAGCACTTTGTTCCAAAATAAATCTGGCTTGTCTAAATGAGCATTTACATACAACAAGCGACTGTTTGTGGTGTGAGTGCAGAAAGGGCTTCTTTCTCATCACCCTGCCATACAGATTTTCTTTGTGCAAATTGGGAAGCACAACTTGCAATTGACCACCTTAAATACCTTTTCTCATGATTGGACACACCTGTCTATGAAGTTCAAGGCTTAATGAGCTAATCCACACAATTTGGTGTTGTAAGTAATCAGCATTGAGCAGTTACATGCATTCAAATCAGCAAAATTACAAGAGTACCCAAATTTTTGCACAGCCAGTTTTTCACATTTGATTTAATTTCATACAACTAAATACTGCTTCACTAAAAATCTTTGCTCGGAAAACACCTCAGTACTCAGATGTTCCTAGGAAATGAAAGACATACCACTGTTATCTTTTTTGTTGAAAATAGAGTAAATTATTATGCAGGCTGAGAGGGGTTCCCAAACTTTTTCATATGACTGTATATGCACAATTAACAAGGCATACTTTCCACCTGATAAAGATTTCACCCTATTTTATTAAACTTTTAATATTTAATTATACACTTCTTTTAGAATGTTTGTACAGTTTGACATGAATGAATTATTACTGGGCAGGAGACTACTTATCAATGAATGAGGAGTAGGTGGGTCTACAAAAACTACACTCTGTTTGAATTCTCTTCTCTGTTGTGTATGATAGGACTTCTAGTAACCATTTATTTAAAAATATTATAGCCAAAGTACATGTATTTGGGACATTGTAAGCATATGACTGAATACCTGACATTTGGAGTATGCAACATGAGTACTTTCAGATTTTTTCATGGGCATTTTAATATTATTTATGGTCATTCAAGGTGGGCTTTCACTTACATACACTGTATCAGGAATATTGATGTCTTTCTTCTTCAAGAAAACACGTTATTAAAAATGTTTTTCTTGGACATCACTACTAACAACACACAGTATGCAACAGATAAAAAATTACCATTTTGGGTGAAGTATTCCTTTAATAGCAAACGTCTGACTGTTGTTGGTACCAAATGAATAAAAGGGAAAATTAAATTTAACCAAGTATTCGCACTTATAATAATATCTTACCTGACTCACAGTTCCAATATTGTTTCTCAGCCAGTGTGGATTTAATGTACGTACATCGTAGCCATCAACTGTAATAACACCTTATACATAAAAAAACAACAACAAAAGAACAAACAAAAGTTATTTTCTTATTTTTTTTTCAAAGGAAAGAGTATACAGTACATGCACTTGAACCCAAGTTTCCTGCAGATAAATATGATCCAAGACAATAAGTGAAATAACAATACTTAATGAAGTACAACAACTGTAGCTGATATTTTTTGCAGAAGTCCAACCTCTAACAAATAATATAAGGGATTTTTAACCCATACTGTTCAATGTACCAGTCTATCAAGACACTGAATAACAGAGACATTTAAACGAATAACAGACCATTAATTAAAAATTTATCACACACACTATACATTACTATAGATATGAAAAGCCAACTGTAAAACACTTTCACATTACTGATGAGTTTAGGCTGCCAACTATGTGGCAAGCTAATTGTAAGTTCAGACCTGTCAGAAACTTTTTATATTTTCAGCTCTATATTAGTAAGTAAAAATATATTAAAGGAATATTTTGTTGAGATTATAATTATTTTTCTTGCCTTGTTAGTGCTTCTGTAGTTTGTACAAAGAATACTGCACAAAGAAATGGCCAGTATATAAGAAAACCTGACACCCTTTATTCTTGAAGAAAGTTATAGTGTAGATCTTTATTTTGACAAGTACAGTATACTGTGTAAAGTTTAAAGTAAACTACTTTATAATTCAATGAGTCCAAATTATATCATGCAGCTAAAAGTACATTATAGATATTTTAAAAATCCATAATGCAAGTTAAACATAAATATTTATAAGACTAAAAAGGTGAACAGGAGTTAGCAGTAATTTCTGTGTTTCCCTATAATACAATACAATACAATTTATTTTTGTGTAGCCCAAAATCACACAAGACGTGCTGCAATGGGGTTTAACAGGCCCTGCCAATGGTAACATTATTATCTGGGAATAAGAATAAGAAAGCAGTATATTTTTCAATGATGCAGTGAACTCCTATTGCAAAAGCCAAATACAGCTTTAATAAATTTGGAGGGCAATTTAAAGAAGTTCTGATATTTTCATCAAAGTGTCATTGCGAAAACTTTCAAAGCAGTTTATAAAATGCTCCTGGTCTGGTTTAACACCAATACCCTACTGATGTTGAGATACAAAGAGGAGAGCGACAAAGGATGAGATATATATAGCACATAGTATCCCAAGGGATGTACCACCTGCCCACGTCAAATCAAACGCTGGGGATCCTGACTGAACTAACAGTAGAGGAAACATGATTTATGGTAATACTAGACTTGATGCTTTGTGGGAGGTTGATTTGATAGCAAGGGAGATAAAGGAAAGGCACTGAGCAGGAAGTGTGAAGGAGAAACAATATTGACTTTGACTTGGAACATTCAGAGTATGACAGGAAAATCAGAAAAATTGGCAACCAGAAGGAGAGTAAATTTGTGCTGCATACAAAATAAAAATTGAAAGTTGACCATTAAATACAGTCTAAATTTATTCATATCACACATGAAAAATTACATTCAACAGTTAGTATTTCAATCATACTGGAGTAAGTCAGCTATCCTGCTGAACTGTGAACTGCTGGAGTTTTAGAATTTTTAGGAATTTAGGAAATAATAGATCGTTATTTGGAACACATGCATTTCATGTGTGTTCCGTTTCTACAGTAATCTGTATAAACACATTGTTAAAACAGAAACTTTTTCATATTTTAGTAATAAATGTTACAAAATGTAGGCATAAACTATAGAATGCGTGAAGCCTGAAGTCCAAAGATCAAATAAACACTTTCACAAAAGGTTCAAGGACGATACAACAGCTTTCGTGGTGCAGCGGTAAGATTTGCTGACTTGTAATCAAGAGTCCCTGGTTCAATCCCCACTGCCTCCTATATTTGCCATTTTCAGCAGTGAGCTGCTCTTATTGTTATTATACAGTACACACATACATTTGGTTTGCGTCTGTAACAGCCCGTGTACATTTATAGTACTGTACTTGTAAAAGTTACCATTTTTTTTTTCACTTCACTATCACAATACATACTACCGCCCTAGGAATCTGACGCTGTTAGTTTTTATTTGAAACTGGGAGTAACAGTAGATGTGAGTGGTGTTTTGAGGCAATGAAACGTTCTCCGATCTGGAGGGATAAAAGCTGACACACAAAACGCTGGTGAATCTGCCTTCTTCAAATCTCACTGTCACTTGATTTTTTTTTTTTATTCAGTTTTATTGAGTGTTCCTGCTCACGCAGAATTAGAATTAGGCAGATTCACCAGCGTTTGTGTGTCAGCTTTTACCCCTCCAGATCAGAGACTATCCAATTCCATTGTCTCAAAACACCGCTGACATCTACAGTTATTCCTAGTTTTAGATAAAAAGTAACCGCGTCAGATCTGGGGTGGGGGTGTGGGGGTGGGGGGATGGCATTGGACGTTATATCGTGATCGTGACTGAGAAAATAAGAGTGAAAAAAAAAAAAAAACGCTATCTTTTACAAGTCCTATAAACTTACACAGGCTATTACAGACACAAATGAAATGTATGTTTTTATTGTATAATAGTAACAATAAGAGCAGCTCACTACTCAAAACAGTAAATTTGCAGGGAAGCTGGTTTCAAACTCACGACCTTTGGATTATAAGTCGACGGCTCTAACCACTGCACCATGGAAGCTATCATATTGTAGTTGCCCTTTTTTATGGAAGTGTTTATTTGATATTTGGCCATCAGCCTTTACATATTATATACTTCATGTGTACATTTTGTCATTTATTACTAAAACATGAAAAACGTTTCTGTTTTAACGATTTGTTTACATAGATTGTTTAGACACAAAACGCACATCAACTTATTTCCCCTTACAATTCTGAGTAGCTCACTCCCAGATAATCAATCAAGGCAGGAACTGGGAAAACTTCTTGGCCATTCTGAGGCGATGGGGGGATGGTATAAGGCTGCTTGGGCTTATATAAACATTTAGAAGACAAAAGAGGCTGACTGAGAGGTGCAAAGGGATTTAAGGTGGGCTGGAATTATTTTTTCTGTTGGCGTTTTTTCAGGAAAGTTTGGTTCTGTTGGAGCTTTTTCGTTGGCTCTGGTAATTCTAGTGTTAAGCACACAAAGTTTGTTCATTCATGTATATCAAGTAAAACTGACTACTACAATATTGCAGTGTATTGACATTGACATTGTTCCGTTTCCAGCAAGTAGTTACAGTAACTCAAAATTTGCTGCAGGAATTTTAATTAAAACCTTTTTTATCGAACTTAACATTACACCATTGTCCATTTAACTTTAAGCCAGGTATCCAAATTTTCCTTCTCATATAAAAAATATGAAAGATCCTTCCCTTCTTTGTTTTAAAAAACTAAGCTAAGCTATACTCTTAAATGTACCTTACCATGGCAAAATATAGACATACAGTGGGATGCAAAAGTTTGGGCAACCTTGTTAATAGTCATTATTTTCCTGTATAAATTGTTGGTTGTTACGATAAAAAATGTCAGTTAAATATATCATATAGGAGACACACACAGTGATATTTGAGAAGTGAAATGAAGTTTATTGGATTTACAGAAAGTGTGCAATAATTGTTCAAACAAAATCAGGCAGGTGCATAAATTTGGGCACCACAAAAAAGAAATGAAATCAATATTTAGTAGATCTGCAATTTGCAGAAATTACAGCCTCTAAACGCTTCCTGTAGGTTCCAATGAAAGTCTGGATTGTGGTTGAAGGTATTTTGGACCATTCCTCTTTACAATACATCTCTAGCTCATTCAGGTTTGATGGCTTCCGAGCATGGACAGCTCTCTTTAACTCACACCACAGATTTTCAATTATATTCAGGTCTGGGGACTGAGATAGCCATTCCAGAACGTTATACTTGTTCCTCTGCATGAATGCCTTAGTGGATTTTGAGCAGTGTTTCGGGTCGTTGTCTTGTTGAAAGATCCAGCCCCGGCGCAGCTTCAGCTTTGTCACTGATTCCTGGACATTGGTCTCCAGAATCTGCTGATACTGAGTGGAATCCATGCGTCCCTCAACTTTGACAAGATTCCCAGTCCCTGCACTGGCCACACAGCCCCACAGCATGATGGAACCAACACTATATTTTACTGTAGGTAGCAGGTGTTTTTCTTGGAATGCTGTGTTCTTTTTCTTCCATGCATAACACCCTTTGTTATGCCCAAATAACTCAATTTTAGTTTCATCAGTCCACAGCACCTTATTCCAAAATGAAGCTGGCTTGTCCAAATGTGCTTGAGCATACCTCAAGCGGCTCTGTTTGTGCTGTGGGCGGAGAAAAGGTTTCCTCTGCATCACTCTCGCATAAAGCATCTCCTTGTGTAAAATGCGCCGAATGGTTGAACGATGCACAGTGACTCCATCTGCTGCAAGATGATGTTGTAGGTCTTTGGTGCTGGTCTGTGGGTTGACTCTGACTGTTCTCACCATTCGTCGCTTCTGTCTATCCGAAATCTTTCTTGGTCTGCCACTTCGAGCCTTAACTTGAACTGAACCTGTGGTCTTCCATTTCCTCAATATGTTCCTAACTGTGGAAACAGACAGCTTAAATCTCTGGGACAGCTTTCTGTATCCTTCCCCTAAACCATGATGGTGAACAATTTTTGTCTTCAGGTCATTTGAGAGTTGTTTTGTGACCCCCATGTTGCTACTCTTCAGAGAAAATTAAAGGAGGAGGGAAACTTACAATTGACCCCCTTAAATACTCTTTCTCATTATAGGATTCACCTGTGTATGTAGGTCAGGGGTCACTGAGCTTACCAAGCCAATTTGAGTTCCAATAATTAGTTCTAAAAGTTTTGGAATAAATAAAATGACAACGGTGCCCAAAGTTATGCACCTGCCTGATTTTGTTTGAACAATTATTGCACACTTTCTGTAAATCCAAAAAACTTCATTTCACTTCTCAAATATCACTGTGTGCGTCTCCTATATGATATATTTAACTGACATTTTTTATCGTAACAACCAACGATTTATACAGGAAAATAATGACTATTAACAAGGTTGCCTAAACTTTTGCATCCCACTGTACTTTCAACTGTAAGAATCAATGAAACTACTATAGGGGGGTTTAAGAAGCCAGAAGGATTAAAAATAACTATAGAAGATCTTTAACTCTAGAATCCCTGAAGCCAATGACAAAACTCATAATCTTGGGCCATCTTAAATTCCTTCGCACCTCTCCATTAGCGTCTTTTGTTTTGCAAATGTGTCATCGATCAGCACAAGCAGCAAGCAGCCTGCTATCCCATCCCCCCAGACAGAGCTGAAGTCAGTCACAAACATCCCCCAACTCAAGTCTCTTTATTTGCATGTGAGGTGCCTGGAGTTGTATAGGGTAAATAATATATCGTTATTTGGAACACATACATTTCATGTGTGTTCCATGTCTACAACTATCTGTGCAAGTATAGGATGAAAGGAAATGCGAGGCAAGAAATGCTGAACACATACCTAAAGCAGAAAGGGTGATTGACCTACTAAGATCAACCATCCATCCATTATCCAACCCACTATATCCTAACTACAGGGTCACGGGGTCTGCTGGAGGCAATCCCAGCCAACACAGGGCACAAGGCAGGAAACAAACCCCAGGCAGGGTGCCAGCCCACTAGGATCATGTAATGATAATATAATACAGTTCTCAGTGTTTTTGGAAGAGTGTGGATACAAAAACTCAAACTGTTACATTTTACTTTGGTAGGGCAAATTTTGAGCAGATGTAGGAATGACAAAGGTGGATGAACATTTAAGTGTTGAGACAGTCAAGGAGCAGTGGAATAGGTTTAAAAATATTTTACATATAAATGCAGGACGGGTACATACTTAAATTTGGAATTAGTAGGAAATTTAAAAAACTGTGCCATGGGTTAATAGAGTTGAAAAAGCATTAGCAATATTATGTATTAGAATTATTTTTATTAATATTACAGTATTATTATTCATTATTATTATGATTTGTATCATTATTATACTTTCTACACTTCTAACTTTGTACTTTTAGTGTTTTACAGGTTTTGCAGTAGAAAAATTAGTTTAATAAATATTTCATTTTTTGAAGCCAAAAAATGAAACACTTTTTACAAGTTTTTTGTGAAAAAATGTAATGCTAAGGAGGTTAAGAAGAGACATAATTGAAGTTTTAAAATTATGAAGGGAATTAGTACAGTGGATCGAGATTGTTATTTTAAAATGAGTTAATCAAGAACACAAGGACACTGTTGGAAACTTGTTAAAGGTAAATTTCACACAAACATTTGGAAGTTTTTCTTTACATAAAGAATGATAGACGTGGAGTAAGCTACCAAGTAGTACACAGTAGGACTTTAGGGAATTTCAAAACTAGACTTGATTGCTATTTTGTAAAAATTAAGTGAATAGGACTTGCAAGCTTTGTTGGGCTGAATAATCTTATCTCATCTAGATTGTTCTAATTTTCTAATGTTCTAATAACAAAGATACATTACTTAATAAATAAATATGAAAAATCATTAATAGAATTTTAAACGTGGTAAATAATAAATAATAACTAAATAAATAAATAACAAATTAAAGAGTTAAGAACAACAATAGAGAATAATGTACATCTAAACACTTGTTTATGTACAATGGGAAAAAGCTATTCCTCAGTCTTTCTGAACTGGACTTTAGGCAATCATGATACCATTTACCTGAACACAATATAGAAAAGAGGCTGTTGTTGGGGTGGCTGTTATCACTGACAATTTTCTTTGCCCTACTCTGACATTGCCTGGTGTAAATGTCCTTGAAGTTAGGAAGTAAAAGCCCAGTGATGTGTTCAGCTGATCGCACCACTCTCCTTAGTGCCTTGCGGTCCTGTTGCATGCTGTTTCCAAACCAGGCAGTAATACTTCCTATTAGAATGCTTTTAATGGTAGATGTGTAGAAGTTCTTTAATAATTGGGAGTGCAGCCTAAAATCATTGAGGTGTCTGAATGGTAAAGATGTTGTTGTGCTTTCTTTACTGATGTGTCGGTGTGTAGTGATTTGGACACTGATGTATCTGAAACTGTCCACCCTCTCCCCCTTAGTGGTGTTAATAGTGAGGGAGTGGTAGTGTCGTTGCTGTTTTCTAACCAAGTCCACAATCAGCTCCTTTGTCTTGCTGACATTCAGGGGTAGATTTCTGTCCAGACAGCAGTGTTATAGACTCTCCACTTCATTCAGTTAAGCCTGCTCATTGTTGTTAGATATCAGGCCTACCCCAGCTGTATCATGACCAACCTTGACAATGATGTTAGAATAATGTGCAGCCATATGTATAGAGGGAGTACAGTAGCAAACTGAGAACACAACCTTATGGAGAGCAGGTGTTGAGAGTGAAGGATAATGCGGTGTCGCCACCCACTTCAACCAACTAGGATCTGCTTGTCGAGGATTTGAAAAACAGCTGCACAATGAAGTACTCAGACACAGGTCCTTAACCCTGGTGATGAGCTTAGAGGAATTAGTGTACTAAATGCAGAACTATAGTCTAAAAATGGCATTTGCACATAATTCCTTCTCTTGTTGTCCAGGTGGGCCAGTACTGTTTGAAGGATCAAAGTAATGGCATCCTCTGTGGATCTAATTGAGTGATATGAAAATAGTAATTGATCCAGTTGCTTTGGCAGAAAGGTGCTATAGGCATTAGTACAATGGGACAATAATCATTTAGACAGGTTTGACTTGCTTTCTTTTTTACAGGGTCTGTCAAACGTGATCATTTACACCTGTACATAAGAAAGTTAGTGGCATGGTTAGATTTACCCAAAGACAATTGTCTTTGTATGGAGTATAGCAATGATCCAGTGTCCTGTCCCCTCTGGCAGAACATGTAATTTGCAGATAAAAGTTTCGACATTACCATTTTAAGACAAGCCATGTTTAGCTCTTTTAGAGCTATTTTTTTTTTGTTTCTTTTCTCCCAGGGCTGAATATTTTTCCAAAAACTATTTAAAAAAAAAAAAAAAGGTTAACATATTAAATCAACAAAAAATATTTACTTTTGACAAATGTTATGTCATGTATAAAAATTGTCCATGTACACAACATAACCAAAATATTCATAGCCCTGAAGCAGCTCCAGGACAACCTGACTTGTCAAGTCACAGTTCTCTCTTTGAAAGAAATACTTTTCTGTATATGTAATTACATTCAGGCAGAAACCAGTGTTTGCTTCTGGCAGTACAAAATCCTTTATGCCATACTTTGTGGGCTTGTCTGGCATATATTGGCAGAAAAAAAAAGCGTCCCTTGCATTTTTTCATAGATTCATGCATAGACAAATCACGGCCAGGCTGATAAAATTGTTTATATGTTGGTTCCACAATGTCAAGCAGGGGCTGAACTTTATACATGGGGTTATAGCCTGGCTCACCCCTTGGGATTTGTTTCTGGTTATCACAGAAGTGAATAAAACTTTGCAGCAGCACATACCTATCACGCGGCATAACCTGTCCAAAGCCACCAGGGGACAAAGCACATTTGGACCAATGCTCCCTGAAGTTAAATCGCCAATCTAGTCCCATCTCTATTTGTAATGCCACAAAGCCCTTCATCTCGTCTTTTGTTGTGGGTTTCCACTTTGAAAAACGAGAATGCGGTGCAAGCGCAGCCCGTGATTCCAAAAATTGCTCTGCATACCTGTTTGTCTCGTCTGACAGTAGCTGAAAAGCAGCATCAGGAGAGAACAGCCTGAAGTAGTCCAGCGGCTGGTAATCTGTCATGTCCAACAGCATGCCATGCTGTCTTGTGAAGTCCTATAGCCAGTTTGGCTCCCACAGATCAATGTCTGGGTATTCCTACTACACAAACCTTGCCATAGGTGCATCGGCTGCGTGAATGCACTCAGCTGGAGCGGCATCGGCTGGTGTCTGATCAGCTAAAGCCAGTTCCTCACTCTCTTGCTCGATCTCCTAATCACTGTCAACAAAATCAGATTCTGAAAAATCAGAGTCTAACTCAGCGATAATGCGCAAAACATCGTCTGCTGAGTATTTTCTTTTCTGCACTCACTTCGCTCCCTCGTGAGATGTCGATGCCATCTTGCCTTTGTTTACATTTGTTTACATTTTGTAACTCATGCACACGCAAGGATTAGATGCAGAGTCAATAAATCTAACATTCCTCCAAGCAGAGAGGGAATGCCTGTGATGTAACAGTGAGTTTTGTCACCATTAACAGCTGATTGTCACCCTCTACCCCGGATGTCGACTTTTGTCGACATGCGCCCTCAACCCCTCCTGTCAACTAAAGTTGACATCCACCCTAAAAGAGTTAACTTGCCAGCCAAGACGAGGGCATTATTCACATTATAACTCTGGTGGCGACTGAGTGTCTCATATAGTTCTATCTGGGCAGTGTCAGTGTCTGCTTGAGGTGGAATATGAATGCATATAACAACGATCAAAGTAAACTCTAAGGGGAGGATAACAAGGACTGCATTTACCACACATACTCATATATAAGTCGAGTCTTGAAACCCAAAAAAAGATCATTAAATCAGAACCCAACTTATACGCCTATTCAAAAATGCGACACTTAATTTTTTTTTTTTTATTATCTTCTTGCCTCCTCCAATCTCGCATAAGTTTGTCAGACACATCGAATTTTGTTGCAGCGGCGCAATTTCTTTCGCTACTTCAATGATGTTTAATTTAAAACCAGCTTCATATTTTCTTCTGATCGAACGCTCCATTGTAGATAAGGAATGCTCTTATGATAAAGGGGTATGAGAGTGTGAGATACAAGAAACACAAATCAGTGCAAACGTTGCTTCGGAATAGTTTGGGTATTACTGTGTGGTCACGTGGTTACTCTCTCAGGTGGGTGTTAGCATGTCATAGTCTCTTGGACCAATAGCGTGAGTTTTCCGAATTCAACTTATACGACTGACATTATAAAATACCAGAAATTATACGGTAAAATCAAGTCTCGACTTATCCATGGGAGAACTTATCCGCGAGTATATACGGTAATCGTCAAGAACTTTAAATCAGGCATGCAGTAGTTTGATACAACATTTATGTTCCTGCTGTCGAACCAGTTGGTGTTAAACATGAGACATACACCTCCACCTTTCAATTAGCTGGACTCCTCTATTCTGTCCATATGGTAAACAGGGAGAGATTCAACAGGCCGAATTGCATGATCCCGTGCCGACGGAGTTAGCCATTTCTCCGGTGAAAAAAGGATGTTCTTGCCCAGAATATCTTGCTGGAACTTTATCCCTGCTCTTATGTCGCCCGGCTTGTTTTCTAGTGACTGGACATTGGGTAGTAGTACACTGGGTAGTGGTGTTCATTGTGATCGGGCCTTCAACCTGTTGCACACTGACACATTTGCCTCTGTGTTTCTTATGGGTATGTCTGTTTTTGATGTTGCTGTTTTTTCCAGAGGATCTCACATGGCCAAGCTGAGTCAGCAAATATGGTGAGTGACCCACAATCCTATGTTTATAAGTGTCTGGCAATCATAAATCATGTAACTCTTTGTATCTGAGCCTGCACCAACAATTTAAGGCCAAATTCCATCTTACTGCTAAGAGACCTGCAAATTAACATGAGCTAGCTAAGTATGGTTCAACTGCATGGTGGCATTTATTAGCAAAGCAATGGACATCTCCTTTCAGAAGTTTAGATTTCTGAATGAAAGCGAGTCATGCCCTGTTCCACAGAAAATTAAAAAGGAATTGTCAAGTGTTGTTTGCCCTGTGGCCTGTGGGCATTCCAGTAAAAAGTCAGATTAAACACGGCCAAAGATAGTGGGGAGACAATAGAACTGAAAAAAGAAACAACACAAGGAGATCATTAAACTGGCCCAGAAATATAATATGCAGGTCACTATCTTTGTTAACATCTGCTGCCAAGTGCTCACTATTCAAACAATAATGTAATAACAATAATAAACAATTCAGGACAAGACCCTTAGCAAACCCACCATCCCATCCCAGTGTGCCTGCAAAAAATGAAATGCAATAAGAAAATATGCTTTAACACTAGAATTACCAGAACCTACGAAAAAAAACTCGTAAATCTGTCCCACCTTAAATCGCTTCTTAATCCCTTCACACCTCTCCGCCAGCGTTCTTTGTCCTCTAAATGTGCTGATAAAGAGAAGCTAGAAGCAGCCGGCTATTCCATCCCCCCACCAATTTAGAACGTGCACGAACTTCTCTCAGCTCATGCCTTGATTGAGTATCTGGGAGTGAAGTGAAGTTTTAGAGTGGAAATAATAGATCGTTATTTGGAAAACACGCATTTCATGTCTGTTCCGTTTCTACAGTAATCTGTGTAAACACATTGTTAAAACAGAAACGTTTTTTATATTCTAGTAGTAGATGACAAAATGTAGGCATAAACTATGTAATTTATGAAGCCTGAAGTCCAAATATCAAAGAAACATTTTCACAAAAGGCACAAATATAACACAACAATTGCGCTTTTATTCAATAATATAACTGCAGAAACAAAAAGCCGCCTTAAAATGTGACATTGACACCCGTTTATTATGACTGCCTCCGTGGCGCAATAGATTCCGCTGCCAACTGGGAATCAAAAGGTTGCGAGTTCGAACCTGCCCCACTCCGTTTTGAGAAGTAAACTGCTCTTAGTCTTACTATTTTAGAATAAAAGCATACATTTGATTTCAGTCTGTAACAGCCGGTGTAATTTATGATTCTTGCAAAGGTTAGCTTTGTTTTTTTTTTTTTAATTCACTTTTCATTCTCTCAGTCGCGTTCAGAATCAATCCATACAACCCAATCTGACACGGCTGTTTTCATTGTAGAAACGGAACAGACATGAAATGCGTGTGATCCAAATAACAATCTATTATTTCCACTCTAAAACTTCACTTCACTCCCAGATACTCAATCAAGGCATGAGCTGAGAGAAGTTCGTGCACGTTCTAAATTGGTGGGGGGATGGAATAGCCGGCTGCTTCTAGCTTCTCTTTATCAGCACATTTAGAGGACAAAGGACGCTGGCGGAGAGGTGTGAAGGGATTTAAGAAGCGATTAAAGGTGGGACAGATTTACGAGTTTTTTCGTAGGCTCTGGTAATTCTAGTGTTAACCCACAGTACTCAAAGGCACGAAACCCAACATCATCCACTTTTGGATTAACATTGTGAAAACATGCCTCTGTATAGCATCATTGGAAATGTAGTCCACCATACTAAGATCTCCATGGAATTTTGATTAGAACAGAAGGAATCCTGGAAGCAGATATGACATGCAGCAGTGATGGAGACACACAGTCTGTCTTTAGGAACAAATGAATGCAGCCAGCACCTCCCGAGTTAACAAGCATAGGAATAAACAATAAGTTAACCAGACTAGGAAAGCAGCGGAAATACACTAAAGTTGCTCTTTGGATGTCACAGTGGGCATATACTCATGGAAACAAAGTTATTAATATCCTCCTCAGAGAGAACTTTAAAGGATAAGTTTGGCATTATTTACATCTAATTTATCTTTTCACAATTTTGGTAAATAATAATTTGTCACCTAAAACATTTTAAAACATTCAATGATAGCCTGGTAGTGAAAATAGTTCTTGAAACAAATCACTAAGCTGTGCAGTGTTTGGAAAGTCTCAATAAATCATTTGCTTGTTGCAGTTGCTGGCTACCTTTGCTGCAGACAACACATTGGTGTTTTCAGTCCCCTGATCCTGTCTGGCATAGTGGGTAAACTAGCCCAGAAATGATACTGATCTATAAACCGGGTGTTGCAGACACCCATTTCGGGCGAGGTTATGAGTGAGTATAATTTTTTGCTGATTGTGAAATACCTACATTTCACTAATAATGATGACTTTAGTGAAGCCAATCACTCAGCACCAAAACTGTCCAAACTGTAGGATCTGTATCAGGCAATCATCAAAAATATACTGTCATGGATGTAGTACATTGCATCCAAATTGACTGGTATTAAGTTTTATATGCTGTGTGAAACACACCCTGGGTACCTCTGGAACTGGATATTTTACATAGGTAGAAGGACCAAGTGAGACAGCAAGTACAATTAATATGGCACTGCTACATCATCTGTGCTGTTATTGGCAGAACATTTGCTTGAACAAGGTTAGTTTATAATGATGGACAGTTTCAATAAAATTTTACTTCAAAGGAAAACTGATGCATATGGCACTGCATGACTAAACAACAGTGATATGCCTGATTACCCCGGTGTGGTGCAGTAGCTGTGAGGCAAAAAAGGCAAAATGACTGTAATTAAGTAGAAGACAAGACATCTGCTCCTTATGTACTGCTCACAATGCAGCAACTGTCAATGTTCGTGTCAAGGGAAATGTGGATGTCACGGTGCCTTGCACTATAGTAGGCTACAGTAACACAATGGGCAGTGTTGATCATGTGGATCAGGCACTGACACTCTTCCCTCTCACACGCAAGTAACAGAAATAATATTACAAAAAAATCATTTGACATCTGCTCGAATGGTGCCTATTTGCATTGGTGACTTTCAAAACATTGTATACTAAATCTGCATCATTAATGCAGTTGACAGCAAATGTACTTTTCTTTCTGTGATTATGTTGATATTTTCATATTTACATGTTTATATTACACATAATAACCTTTTTAATTGTTGAAATAAATTGAATGCTTTTGGCTCATGGGGGTAAACATAATGCGAAAGAAGCTACTCTGCATGGCTAATACAGAATTCTATAGCAACACTTCATTTCATTTGATTTGAATTTGACGGAGCTATTTTCCAACATGACAATTACCAAAAACACAGTTCCAGGTTATTTAAGAGCTATTTGGAAAAGGAGAAGAGTGATGCGGTATTAGAGCAGATGATTTGGCCTCAAAGGTCATCTAACATAAACCCAACAGGAATAGTATGGCTTGAATTTGAACCTGAGAGCTGAACAGTGAAATCAGCCAAGTAAATGCTCAACATATGTGAGAAATTCTCCAAGACTTTTGGGAAAGCATCCCATGTTGCTACCACATGAAGATGGCTAAGAGAATGTACAGAACATGCAAAGTAGTCACCAAGGCAAAGTGTAACTACTTGGAAGAATCTAAAAGATAGTTTGTTTAACAGCTAACAGTATTTCGTTCAAGTAATAATTACATTTGTTTTTTTATGTTTTTCATGTGTCATTATTATTGTAAAATGTAGATAATAGCAAAAATAATGAATAGATGTTTTTAAACATTTTATTAGTATTATTGTATACTGTACACAAAGACACAAAACACACACATACTAATGATTTCTAGTAACAATATTGACCTCATGCAGACACTTAAGCATTTAACAGCTTTTTCAAGTTTCACTAAACAAAAAACCTGTAAAAGAAATTTCCATGAACATTATGTTATCAAAAACTAGCAATGGTAAGTTTACTTAATTGTTATTGTACAAATGTTTCAAAAGGTTATATTAGAATCTCATCTATTTCTAACTAGCTGTCTCCTATGGCTCCGGCCGTGTAGTAGTGAAAGAGGACAGTGAGGAAGGCCCTGCCCGGTTCCCTACTCTTGACGTCATGCTTCCCCCTCCCCTCGGCCTATTACTTCTGTCTCAGATTAACGCGAATATATTGCTCCTGCAAGCAAAATAAAAAAAAACCTGATCTAAAAACGTTAAGTAGTTCTCTCGTTCGCTAGCTAAGCGGAGATAAGGAACGCCCCAGGGCTGGCGCGTGAGTGAGGAGGGCCCCACCAACGTCCCTTCGGGCCACTCGGATTTGCACAAATAAATCGGTTCCACAAGCAAACTATGATACATAGCGCAATGACAGAAGCTGCAAAATCAACCGGAATGTTCAAGCAAATTATAGTATAGAAAAAATACCTAATACCTAAATCTGTTAAGTAATTCTCTTGTGAAAAGCGGACAGACATATAGACAGACAGACGTTATATATATATTATTGTCCAATGAAACAAGTTAAATGCACTTTAAGGAGAACTAATCTTTTACAATCACTTGCAGCTTTTTGACAGACATTGTCGTTTGTTTAACAATATGTCTCAACAAATATTTATAGTATTTAACCAAAATAGATTATCACTGCTCATTATGTCTTACTTTGGAGTTCAGATAGGCATATAGGCAATTTTACATCACTGTCTGTGGTGAGTTTCCACATTATTTCCATGTTTGTTTAAGATTTATTTTGGTAGATCAGTTTCTTTCTACACCCCAAAATGTCTATGTTAGATTAACTAGTGAATCTAATTTCACTTGGTATGAGTGAGTGTTGCCATGTGCATTACTGTGCTCTACAACGGTCTAGGATCCCATTCAGCATTGCTTTGTGTTTTATGACAGATACAGAAGGAATGGGCAATGGCTTTCTGTGATAATTGTGGTAGCTCAAAAGTAGGAGGAATGAATCTTGCATTAGGAATATAAGTTCATATTTACTTTTGGGTTCACGTAAAAATGTAGAATACACATGTTCTACCAGTACACATACCTGAATCAGGATCATAAAGCCTCAAGAGCAAAGACACTAGACTGGATTTTCCAGAACCACTTGGCCCAACAACAGCCATCACAGAACCGGCAGGTACAAAAAGACAGAGATCCTGAAATACAGGTGCGTTTTTCCGAGTAGGGTAGGCAAACGTAACTCCTCTGAACTCCAAGGCCCCCTTCAGCTCTTCTGGTGATAATTTAATTCCTTCTGAAATACAAAAAAAAAAAAAAAACAGAGAGGCATAAAACAATATAACCAACTGGCATGAAACAATATAAGCAATCTAACAAAATATAAAAGTATTCAAAACATCCATTCACTTTCTTAACCCACTTATTCATTACTGGTAGATGTCTGCTCTCTCATCATTTAGTGATGACCATTAACCAAATATGCTCATCTTCAAGATGTGGGATAAAGGGTGAAGTATCTGGAAGAAATCCCACAATCCCACATAAATAGGAGGAGAATGAACAAATTCCACACAGCCAGTGTTCAGGGCAAGGACCTGAATTCAAAGGTCCAAAGATAAACATGGTGTCTCTGTGTGGTCCAGTTTAATTCAATTCACTCTTATTAAGCACATTTACATTAAAAGGAGCCCAGCATACAATACAATATTAAAAATAGTATAAATAAAAGACATTTAAAACAAAGACAAAAATGATACTGGATCACGATCATGTGGAGGCGATCACATCAGGCAGTGCTTTGGTCATGGCAGCATTTTCATGTAATTTTTTTAACATTACGAAACAACACAAAAACGTTACGTGTGAACCTAAAGAATTACATACACATCCAGGACTACCTTTAAAATTTTTGAGAAATATAATTTTATTTAAAAGTTTGAAATTACACAATGCCTTGCCGCATGTCAGTATTTGGTACTGGTATTCATTTCTTTGATTTACACATACTGACATAGATGCAGGAGAGTGGGAGGAATGGGGGGTTTATGGTAGTCTTGGAGCAATACTAAAGAGAAGTAGCAAATGTAAAAATTATGCTCTTTTTTCATGTCATTTTCTGTAAGAAGATTAAATCAATGTCATTCTTCTTATGCACAAATATGTTTTCTTTGACTGGCACTAAAACCTAAATAAGTTTCTAGTACTCTAGTACTACTGTACTACTCTACTACTCTAGTGCCACTCAAAGATAACTTATTTAACACTTACAGGATTTGACATTGATTCGATCTTGCTGTAAACCGCTCTCTCCACCCTCTTTCCTCAACCGCCCCTGTACCTATGTCAGTATGTGCAAATCAAGAGAATGAACATCACTGCTATGTATTGACATGTGGCGTATCATTGTGAACCATTTAATTAGAAATGTTAAACCTTTAAATGAAAAATTTATTACATTAAATTTTTAAAAGTAGTATATACATTTGGTATGATATTAGATGTGTGTCTATAATTCTTTAGGTACAAAACTAGGACTTAACTTTTTTTTTAAAAAAGTAAATTACATGAAAATGCTGACCTGACCAAAGCACTGCCTGAGGTGTTTGCCTTGTGGCCAGCCCTGGATGTGACTATAATTTTTAATGCATTCATCAGGCCAGATTGGGGATTTCAAATCCAAACAGCAACAGAACCATTTATACTGTATTATTTAAAAAAAAAAAAAAACAAGAATCCAGACTCACAGGACAGATAATACATCCAATCAAACAATCGATAAATAAATAAGTAAATCAATCAATTAATAAATAACTTAAAGCCACATCACATGTGCTTCAAAACAGGTAATCTACATGAAACCATGCATGTATGCATGTTTGGACCCAGGGATGCTTGGATGGGAGATCATCTAGAAAAAGCTTGGGTTGTTGCTGGAAGAAATTTTGGTGAGACAAGCAGGGGGTGCTTACAATATGGTTTGTGTGTGAATCCCAATGCCCTAGTTCAGCGACAGAGAAAATGTGCTGTAAATATGGTGCTGTCCTTTGGAAGAGACATAAAACCGAGATCCTGACTCTCTTTGGTCATTAAAGATCCCTGGGCATCTTTTGAAAGGAGCAGGGTTTATCCCAATGTCCTGGCTAAATTGCCAATCACAGCCCCGTCCTATTTTGGCCCTTTAATCATCCCCTGTCTCTAATTGGCTCTCTCGCTCACCCCTTCACCATCTAACATCTAATGTGTGGTGGGCATAGTGGCACAATAATGTCTGCCGTCGCATCATCCAGGTAGGTGCTACACATTGGTGGTGGTTGAAGTGGCTTTGCTCTGTCTAAGTGTTTTAAGTAGTGAGAAAAGTGCTATATAAATGTATTTTATTATTATTATTAATGAGTACATTGGGTGGAAACATTGAATTGCCTGATAGCAGTGGGCATAAAGCACCCCAAGAGGCACTTCTTAGTAAACTGTGGTGAAGTGAGAATGTACAAGAAAGTGCTCCAAGAGTGCATTTTCTGGAGGGATGAACTGGATTTTTCATGATGTCAATCTAATTTTGCAATCATCCTCTTTACCACAACATTTTCCAGTGTGTCCAGAATCACAGGGCATCTGTGATAAGCAGGCTTTCTTGAGAAGTTTGTTTGGGCATTGTGCTTCTTTTGCGTTCCGTTTGCTTCTCTAGGAGACTGCTTCATAGAACACCACACTGGCTACAACAAATTGGTAGAGCATTTCCAGTAGCTTGCTGCACAAGTCAAAAGATAAGAGTCTCCTTAGCAAGTTCAGCCTTAATTGAAATGTTTAAAATTATGTAAGGAAGTAGTACAGTGGATTGAGACTGTAACTTTAAACTGAATTTAACAAGAACACAGGACACAGTTGGAAATGTGTTAAGGGTAAATTTCGTACAAATGTTATAAAGTATTTCTCTACACAGAGAGCCATATATAAACTATATTGCCAAAAGTATTGGGACGCCTGCCTTTACACACACATGAATTTTACTGATATCCCATTCTTAATTGGTTAACTCCAAAGTAAGAGCTGCTGTTGACATAGTTGCACCTGAAAAGACAGTTAAAAAATCTTCTAGCATTGTTATTCCATGGAAGACCCAAAGAGTGTCTGATTTAAAAAGAACATGTTGTAGAGCTAAGCGTAAATGGAGGAAAACTAAACTAACTATCCATTATGAGATATTGAAGGTTAAAATAACAGAATACAATAACACAGCTCGTCTTGAGAGGTACTGCTATTTCTCTAAGATTATAAATAACAATGCTAGTAATCCCAGAGTCTTATTTTCTACAATTGATCGTCTGTTAAACCCAGGTAACACAAAGGAATGCCCCCAAAATACTTCCAGTGAAACCTCTGAGAACATTGCTGTATTTTTCAATCAAAAAATTAATTATATTAGAAATAACATAGTACATCTCCCCAACCCTGCAGAACCTCCTAAGCCCCAGTACTCCGTTATAAACAAATTAAATTCTTTCACCAGGATAGATTTACCTGATTTACATAGAATAATCCCTCAACTGAAACCCTCCACCTGCGTCCTTGACCCAATACCAACAAGGTTTTTCAAGGAAGTATCAGGCATGCTAATTGATAATATTCTTGACATAGTAAATTCGTCATTAAATACGGGGGTCTTCCCAGACTGTCTTAAGACTGCTGTAGTTAAACCCCTACTCAAGAAAAATAATCTTGACCCCTCTGCTTTTGAAAGTTTTAGACCCATCTCTAACCTGCCCTTCTTAAGTAAAATTCTAAAGAAGGCAGTCATTATGCAGTTAAATGACCACCTCAATAAACATGCTATTCTTGATAAATTTCAGTCAGGTTTTAGAACAAATCACAGCACAGAAACTGCACTCGTTAAAGTAGTAAATGACTTGCGGGTAAATGCAGACAAAGGCCATATATCTGTTCTCATCCTCTTAGATCTGAGTGCCGCATTTGACACCATTGATCACAATATTCTTAGAAATCGCCTTAGTCAATGGGTGGGCCTCTCTGGCAGTGTCTTAAATTGGTTTGAATCCTACCTGGAGGGAGAAAATTCTTTGTTAGTTGTGGTAATCACAATTCAAAGACACTTGATATTCTTTATGGTGTTCCACAAGGCTCTATCCTGGGTCCGCTGCTTTTCTCAATCTATATGCTTCCGTTAGGTCAGATTATCTCAGGTTACAACATGAGCTACCACAGCTATGCTGATGACACACAGCTGTACTTATCAATAGCACCTGATGACACCGACTCTCTCGATTCACTAACACAATGTCTTACTGGTATTTCTGAATGAATGAATAGTAATTTTCTCAAGCCAAATAAAGAGAAAACTGAAATTTTAGTAATTGGCAAAAATGGATTCAATGAGGTTATCAGAAATAAACTTGATGCATTAGGATTAAAAGTTAAGACGGAAGTAAAAAACTTAGGGGTAACTGTTGACTGTAACCTGAATTTTAAATCGCATATTCATCAGACCACTAGGACAGCATTTTTTCACTTAAGAAACACAGCAAAAGTTAGACCTTTTATATCATTGAAAGATGCTGAGAAATTAATTCATGCTTTTGTTTTCAGTCGCCTAGATTACTGTAACACACTCCTCTCAGGACTACCAAAAAAAGACATAAATCATTTGCAACAAGTGCAGAATGCAGCTGCTAGAATCCTAACTAGGAAAAAAAAAAATCACATTTCTCCAGTTTTGATGTCACTACATTGGTTACCTGTGTCTTTCAAAATTGACTTTAAAATTCTGCTTATGGTTTATAAAGCCTTAAATAATCTCGCTCCATCTTATATATCGGAATGTCTGACACCCTATATTCCAAATCGTAACCTTAGATCCTCAAATGAGTGTCTCCTTACAATTCCAAAAGCTAAACTTAAAAGAAGTGGTGAGGTCGCCTTCTGCTGTTATGCACCTAAAATCTGGAATAGCCTGCCAATAGGAATTCACCAGGCTAATACAGTAGAGCACTTTAAAACACTGCTGAAAACACATTACTTTAACATGGCCTTCTCATAATTTCACTTTAACTTAATCCTGATACTCTGTATGTTCAATTCATCATAATAACTATTTATGGTGGCTCTAAAATCCGTACTGACCCCTACTCTCTCTTTTTCTTTTTCCGGTTTCTTTGTGGTGGCGGCCTGCGCCACCACCACCTACTCAAAGCATCATGATGCTCCAACATTGATGGACTAAAAGCCAGAAGTCCACGTGACCATCATCATCAAGTCCTTCTGTGAGAACCCTAATTACAAAGAGGACTGTTTAATTTATGTTAGGTAGATTGCCCAGAGGGGACTGGGCGGTCTCATGGTCTAGAATCCCTGCAGATTTTACTTTTTTTCTCCAGCGTCTGGAGTTTTTTTTTGTTTTTTCTGTCTACCCTGGCCATCGGACCTTACTCTTATTCTATGTTAATTAATGTTGACTTATTTTATTTTCTTACTGTGTCTTTTATTTTTCTATTCTTCATGATGTAAAGCACTTTGAGCTACATTTTTTGTATGAAAATGTGCTATATAAATAAATGTTGTTGTTGTTGTAATTACATAGGCTTTAGTATGGAGTTGCCCACCCTTTGCAGCCATAACAGCTTCAACTATTCTGGGAAGCCTTTCCACAAGGTTTAGGAGGAATTTTTGACCATTCTTCCAGGAGAGCATTTGTGAGGTTAGGCACTGATGTTGGACGAGAAGGCCTAGCTTGCAGTCTCTGCTCCAATTCATCCCAAAGGTGTTCTATCTGGTCAGTGCTCTGTGCAGGCCATTCAAGTTCCTCCACATCAAACTCATCCATTTCTTTATAGACCTTACTTTGTGCAATGGTGTGCCGTAATGTTGGAACAGGAAGGGGCCATGAAATTGTCCAAAATGGCTTTGTATGCTGAAGCATTAAGAGTTCCTTTCACTGGAACCAAGGGGCCAAACCCAACCCTTGGAAAACAACCCCACACCATAATCCCCCTCCACCAAACATTACACTTGGCACAATGCAGTCAGGCAAGCACTGTTCTCCTGGCAACCACCAAAACCAGACTCATTCATTGAATTGCCAGACAGAGAAGCATGATTTGTCATTCCAGAGGACATGTCTCCACTGGTCTAGAGTCCAGTGGCAGTGTGCTTTACACCACTGCATCTCACACTTTGCATTGCACTTGGTGATGTAAGGCTTGGATGCAGTTGCTCAGCCATGGAAACCAATTCCATGAAGCTCTCTATGCACTGTTCTTGACCTTTTGGAGGTCTATAGATATTGACTCTGTAGAAACTTGGTGACTTCTGCACACTGTGCGGCTCAGTAGGAGTTCTCCCCTCTCTGTGATGCCACTTTGTGGCTGCATTGCTGTTGTTCCCAATTGCTTCCACTTTGTTATAATACCATTAACAGTTGACCGTGGAATATTTAGTAGAGAGGAAATTTCATGAATGGACTTATTGCACAGGTGGCATCCTATCACGGTATCACGCTTGAATTCACTGAGCTCCTAAGGGCAACCCATTCTTTGACAAATGGTTTTAGAAGTAGTCTGTATGCCAAGGTGCTTGATTTTATACACCTGTGGCCATGGAAGTGATTGGAACACCTGAATTCAATGATTTGGAGGGGGTGTCCCGATACACTTGGCAATACAGTGTACATGGAATAAGTTGCCAATTAGCGTGGAATACTATAGTATTTTAGTTGATTCAAAACTAGACTTGATATTATTTTGGAGAAATTAAGTGTATTGGATTGGTGAGCTGAATGGCTGGTCCTCATCAAAAATTTTCTGTGGTTCTAATGTATGAATATAGTTTTATCTTTTATGACAAAATATTCACTTCAAGACAGACCATGTGCCACTAAAAATGGATAGAAGAGAAAGAGACAGGAAGACTCCATAATGGTCAAATACTATAATTAATAAAAAAAAGCACCATTAGAAAACATTATGAACAGTCTAAGTAGCAGCAACAATAACAACATACAGTTGAATGCTAAAACGAGCCTTCAGCCTTGGTATGAATGCTGAGGTACATGAGGTTTCTCAAATATCAGGCAGGTCCTTCTTTGCATCAAAGACTGTTCTTGAGATTTTAAGCAGGCATCCATCTTTATATAATAATGTACTTTGTACTATAAACATTACATAAAGTTTAGGTAACAGGTGGTTAAATCTATTATAACTTTATAGGTGAAAAGAAGAGTTTCAAAATAAACTTTTTAACTTAACTGAAAGCCAGTGAGGCAATTTAAGAACTGGACTTGTATGGTTGCACCTCTTACTTTCTATACTTATGAAAAATTACTGTTTCAAGTGGGTTCCCCTGCTACTCTTGAGTACAGGAATTGATACCAGAGATATTGGGACTCTTGGAATCTAAAGAGGAAAAAATGTATTCTTCTTATTAGATTGCCCAGTAGGGATGAGCAACCAGTTGTTTTGGGTCATTAGAACTCTAGCTTGTCTATGAAAAACTATGCACTACGCAAAGGTTTATTTTCTCCACTAAAACAGCTGATTGGACTTTTTATTTTCCTTTCCTCCATTTTTAACTGACCATATCTCTTATTTAAATCAAATTGAAATTAGTGTGTGTTACTGTGTGTTCAACCCGATGCAATTAATTATTTCTGTTATAACAATACATTATTGAAAACTTCCATAACAATTCTGAGCCTGCACACAGTAAAGGGCACATCACATAATAAATGTAACTGAATTACACTTTTACTTATGATTCGTGTTGCCAATTACCAATTAAAAAACAAATTATAAATGCTATGGTCAAATACATGAATTAGCTTTGCGATCCCGCAACTTAAAAAAATCTTCTTAATTTTGCCATATACTGTATTTTTCCTGGAGAAAGTAGGTTTTGATAACTGCAGAAATGAATGCTCAGAGTTAATATTGCATTTTCAAATTGTGTCCTAATATCAACAACATCAACATATACAGAAATAAGAGAATTAATTCTATGTCTCTGAGGAACACCATTTCTACTGAGAAAAATAATACAGCTCAGTTTTAAAATGTCAAATATACTGAAAATGATTTCATAAGTACAAATTAAGCCAACCAAGAAATTCCTAAGCCTGTGTTGAAGAATGATATGATAAATACTATCATAATGCATAAAAGCATAATGGTGAGACTTCCCACAACAGTGAAGGCTGGAAAATCATTTACAAAATACTGTTTCTGTAGTGTGACCAAGAAAAATGTCTTAAATAGACTGAATTATTTTATAATAAGATTCAAGGTGTAGGATTAAAATGTTTTCAAAAATATTGAAGTGTAGGAGAACACAGGATGGATGAGTACCCTGGCTAGGAGTCCAGAAGATCCCTTACCCGGACAGGAGGCCCTTTGGGAACATAAAGGCATACCGGCTAAGAGAGGGAAGGAGGTTGCACCTAGACTAGGCAGCCCTAACGGGTGGACAGGTATCCCAATCATAATGAATAGTTCCTTACCCAGGCAAGAAGCTGCGAGTAAATGGACTTCATATCTTCCCTGGCCATGACAGAAGAAGAGGACAGAGAAGGACTGTCCTTTGGGGATGTTTATTCCCCCCAAGTGCTAGATGGCAGCAGCCCTCCGTATTGTCTTCCACTCAGGAACCAGCAGGAAATACTGGCAGTTGTAGTACAGCAGCACAGCCCTGCTGGGGTACGTGGGTGCCACAAGCAGGGGCTGCAGGTAGATGCACTCCCAGAAACATGGGACTTCCATATGACCCGGAAGTACTTCCATTGGGCAGTGGCCCTGGCACTGAAGAGGCTCCCACAACCTTAATAAAAGGGAACCACACTCCCTTATCTAGGCAAGTCGGAGCTGGGACAACATAGAGCAACACTTGACTGGAGGAGGGCAGTACTGTGAGAAGAAGAGAGGTATTGTAGAGAGAGAGAGAGAGAGAACCTGTGTTTATGTGCTTTTTGTAACTTTGTGAAGTACTGTGTATAATAAACACACTATTATTTGAACCCAGGACTCTAGGTATGGTCGTGTTTTGGGGTTTGGGGCTCGCTGACCCCCTGGTTCCATCACAAAGGGAGATTGGAAATAAATCTATAATTCTTTAAAACATTCAAACTAAGTCCAAAAAATGTAGAAATCCATTTAATGTTTTTGTTTTATATAAATTATATATTGCTAATATTATTATTATCACTATTATTATTATTTTATTAGCTTAAACTTTAAAAATGTCACTAGGCACTGCTGTTAGGCAAAATGTTTTACCGCTGTAATGCAAAACTAGAATAATATATAAAAAGGTGATCAAGCAGTATTAAACATGGGTTGATATAAACAAAAATCCCCCCTGTTCTAGTGCTAGTACAGCACTTACTGTAGGTCCTCTGAACCTTCGGTAAAAATCATTAAGTTCACTGATGACACCACCAATATTGTGTTCTTTCCCCCCACTCTATTCCTTGTACACCAAAGACTGTAGGTCCTCTGACCCTTCAGTTAAAATCATTAAGTTTGCTGATGACACCACTACAGTATTATCGGACTTATTATTAATGGTAAAGAAACAGTTTACAAAAAGGAGATGACTTAACTTGTGTCTTGGTGTGCTACCAATAAATTGGTGCGGAATACCACCAAGACAATGAAAATGGTAACTGATTTTCGCAAACAGCAGTTACAAACTTTCCTACTAGAAATGTGGAATCCTTCAAATTTTTGGGTACAACTATTTCAGCTACTCTCAGTTAAGTGATTAACACAACTTCGATCACTAAGAAGGCTCAGCAGCAGTTGTACTTTTCACACCAACTAAAGAAATTCAGTATTTCCTGCCAATCATAGTATAATTGTACAAAGCCATAATTGAAAGTGCGATCACATTCTCCATTGTCGTCTGGTCTGGTTCAGCAACTGTCCACTCCAGAAATAATTTACAGAATTTTCTTTGATCTGCTGAGAAAATAATTGGCTATGCTCTTCCATGTGTTGTAGATCAGTATGCGTTTATTGTCATTAACCATATCAAAAGGATCACCACTGACTCATTTCACCTAAGTAACCACTTGTTCCAAAAACCCCTCTCTGGTGAACACTTTTAGGTCAATTAAAACTAATATAATAAACACCTGAACAGTTACTTCTCCAAAGCCATAGCCCTCACAAAGTATTAATTTAGCCTGTCTTCTTTGCTTACCTATGTGTTCTCTCATATACTGTATGTATGTGCATGAGCATACACATTTAATACTCATGCCCTCACTTGTATATCATCATTTGCACATCTCCTTCATAATTGCACTATTTTTCAACTGTTTATAATGTTTGTTTTTTAACTTAAGTTATTTGTATGTGATGTTGTGTTATAAACAGCTCCAAGGATACCAAGTTAAATTCCTGTACATTAATTACTGGTGAGTAAAAGTGATTCAGATTCTGTTTGTGATTCTCACTGATCACAAAAAAGGCAACAGGTAACAATCATTATATAGAATATTGCATTAATCTTCTAAAATGTACCTGATATCTATCCTGAAACATGTACCATGCGCTCCCTTTGAACAATCTAATATACATCATACACATATGACAGCTTAAAAATTCATTCAATGAATTTCAAATAAAATTTGCATACAAATTCTACTATACCAATATAAATACACAAAACATCATTGAAGAAGTTTACAGAAATTATTTCTTTTGTAGGGAAAACAACTGCTTAATATTATATTCTCCTAAATTACAGCTTAATCCTAAGTAGTGTACACAAGGGAATGTGCTCAGAGTTTGCCATCATGATGGATGATTTACTCTTCCAGTGTATTAATTCAAGGGGAAGGCACTTCAACCATCTTTTATGGATGACTGAAACAGAATATTTTTAAATATGCCACTCTACATAATGCATGTAAAGTATTATTACAGTTAGGTCCATAAATATTTGGACAGAGACAACTTTTTTGTAATTTTGTTTCTGTACATTACCACAATGAATTTTAAATGAAACAACTCAGATGCAGTTGAAGTGCAGTCTTTCAGTCTTAATTCAGTGGGTTGAACAAAAAAATTGCATAAAAATGTGAGGCAACAAAAGCATTTTTTAAACACAATCCCTTTATTTCAGGGGCTCAAAAGTAATTGGGCAAATGAAATAACTGGAAATAAAATGTTCATTTCTAATACTTGGTTGAAAACCCTTTGCTGGCAATGACAGCCTGAAGTCTTGAACTCATGGACATCACCAGATGCTGGGTTTCCTCCTTTTTAATGTTCTGCCAGGCCTTTACTGTAGCAACTTTCAGTTGCTGTTTGTTTGTGGGCCTTTCTGTCCTAAGTTTAGTCTTCAACAAGTGAAATGCATGCTCAATTGGGTTAAGATTAGGTGACCGACTTGGCCATTCAAGAATTTTCCACTTCTTTGCTTTAATAAACTCCTGGGTTGCTTTGGCTGCATGTTTTGGGTCATTGTCCATCTGTATCATGAAACGCCACCCAATCAATTTGACTGCATTTAGCTGGTTTTGAGCAGACAGTATGTCTCTGAACACCTCAGAATTCATTCGGCTGCTTCTGTCCTGTGTCACATCATCAATAAACACTAGTGTCCCAGTGCCACTGGCAGCCATGCACACCCAAGCCATCACACTGCCTCCACCTTGTTTTACAGATGATGTGGTACACTTTGGATAATGAGCTGTTCCACGCCTTCTCCATACTTTTTTCTTGCCATGATTCTGGTAGAGGTTGATCTTGGTTTCATCTGTCCAAAGAATGTTTTTCCAGAACTGTGCTGGCTTTTTTAGATGTTCTTTAGCAAAGTCCAATCTAGCCTTTCTACTCTTGAGGCTCATGAGTGGCTTGTACCTTGCAGTGCACCCTCTGTATTTACTTTCATGCAGTCTTCTCTTTATGGTAGACTTGGATATCGATATGCCTACCCCCTGGAGAGTGTTGTTCACTTGGTTGGCTGTTGTGAAGGGGTTTCTCTTCACCATGGAAATGATTCTGCGATCATCCACCACTGTTGTCTTCCGTGGAAGTCCAGGTCTTTTTGCTTTGCTGAGTTCACCAGTGCTTGCTTTCTTTCTCAGGATGTACCAAACTGTAGATTTTGCCTCTCGTAATATTGTAGCAATTTCTCGGATGGGTTTTTTCTGTTTCAAAAGCTTAAGGATGGCTTCTTTCACCTGCATGGAGAGCTCCTTTGACCGCATGTTGTCTGTTCAAAGCAAAATCTTCCACATGCAAGCACCACACCTCAAATCAACTCCAGGCATTTTATCTGCTTAATTGATAATGACATAACGACGGACTTGCCCACACCTGCCCATGAAATAGCCTTTGACTTAATTGTCCAATTACTTTTGAGCCCCTGAAATGAAGGGATTGTGTTAAAAAAATGCTTTAGTTGCCTCACATTTTTATGTAATCTTTTTGTTCAACCCACTAAATTAAAGCTGAAAGTCTGCATTTCAACTGCATCTGAGTTGTTGAATTTAAAATTCATTGTGGTAATGTGCAGAACCAAAATTAGAAAAAAGTTGTCTCTGTCCAAATATTTATGGACCTAACTGTATGTTATGGCTTAAGCAATTCACTTTTTTTTTTGGATGTTAACTAATCACAGTGCATTTTCGAATGCTAATATTTATATAATGCTAATATTTTACTGTAACTTTGTATGTAAACAATTTCTGTATAGTATGTTTGATTTCTTCAATAAGGTTCTGGCATAACATTTAAAACCTAAGGAATGGTATATAGGATATCATAGTAGCTGGGTAGTCAATTATTAATCTCAACTGGAGATACTGTTGAGAAGTAGAAGAGGTGTTTTGAGGCACTCTTAAATATGGCTTATACAAAGCTATATATTACCCATGAACATTTTTTAAAACTCTTCAGTAGCATGGAGGTATGAATTAGAATTAGCCAGAAATGTAGAAAATGCGAGGGTGCTTTACTTAACAAGTTTCTTTAATATTAAATATAAGGTAATGATAGTGAATGAAGACTAGCAGAGTAGTGTGGTGTTCAACATTTTTGAAAAGAGGTAAAAGTGGATATGTGAATAAAATGTATTACGCTTCAATTTCAGTTTTAGTTTTAAATGTACTATATAAAAGAAACCACTCCAAAACAAAAAGGCTATTGTATTTCACTGTATTTGCAGGTATTTTACATAATCAGGTGAAAAAACCAAGCTATATAAACAGAGTGGCAAGGCCCTTTCTACTACTACTTTTTAGAGTCATTTTAACTATATGTACACAGTGCAATGAATTTCTTACTTGCATGTCTTCCAATAGCAACAACAAACAATGAATACAACACAATTAATACAACAACAAACATTAAGTACCACATCAGATGATATATTTGAAAGGATCACTCAGTTGTCATTATGTGTGGCTTAAATTGCGCCAGGCGTGGTTTAGTGTAGTTATGCTTTTTTGCATTGCACACATTAAGGTGGAATGGTGGCTCCGAGCATAAGGATCAGCAATGGAAGGTTGTCGGTTCAAATCCCATTACCACCAGAAGGAATCCTGCTCCGTTGGGCCCATTAGTAATGCGCCGCTTAACCTGAAAATTGCCTCAGGGTGCTGTACCATGGCTGAACCTGCACTCTGACCTCCAAAAGTCATATTAGGCGTGTACACTATTCTTCCACCAGTTTATAAATCTAACCATATACTACATTTCTTGTTATTTGTTTAAAATATTGCTGTGTATTGTTTGATAGCAGTTTCCTAATAAACACTGAAATTTATTTTTTAGAGCATTTTAAAGTTAATATAAATATTAGAACACCTGCTAAATTATTATTTACTAATAGGAAATACTTAACGATCATTAGAATGCAATATTTTGTTCATTCAGTTACTTCATTTGAGAAACAGACCGATAGTGATTCAATTCATATAAATGAGAAATGAACAGCAAACTTTCATATTTTGCATTTAAGGACCAAGAAGCTGAACTGTCTATTGAGGTGGGATTTTTAAATAATGCCTGTGTTTAATATGTTTAAACATTATGAATGACTTTGTCTGGGTTTCATACATGCATTACAGGAATTACAAAGTGTGACCAATTCCACTTTTCTTTTTGACCATGTCACTTTGTACTTACAAGGAATCCTATTTCTATAGGACCTTGGACCTCATTTATAAACAGCATGTACACACAAAAATTTTGCACAGGCCAGTTTCCACACACACTTTGCGCTGTATAAAAAGTAAACTTGATGTAACACTATGTACATTTTAATGGCAGCCTTACACCATACTTATACAAGTTTTTGCTTGGTTTTGCAAACAGGCGGCACTCAGCATCAAAGCAGTGCTACTGTTTCTGTGTGGTGTCCCTTTCTTTTCTAGATTTGCATCAAGGACGTGGGAATTATCAAATACACCGAAATGTATAAACTGTATATCGTTTATACATTTAATTTACTTGATTGTTACCATTCTGTAACAACATAATGATGCACAGAATGGCCAAAACTATTCCAACTACCATAGCTACTTTAGAGTTCACAAATGGAAGAATTTGAAGAGAGTGCATATTCATAGATGATGATGACTGCTTCCAAGACTATTTCGATTTCCAAGAGTTGTCCTCTTGGAGCTGTGTGATTAACTTGTGCTGGCTTTGCAAAGACAGACTTTTGAGTAATGGTGCTCTACCTGCTCCTTTGCAAGTTCCATCCCCTCCCGGGTTTTTAGCCACAAGAGCTTTTCAACATCAACTTGCTGGCGATAGGGTATTTCACAATCATCACTGAGTTGTGCCATGCCAGCTGTATAGGAAGGTGTTATCCACTGGTCATCCAGATATATAAGATTTCCTTAAAACATGGTTGAAATGGGAAACATGAAAGCACTATCTTCAGCCACATCCGGTTTTCCAACTGTAATCAGAGTGGTCAACTGCACACACACTGCTAACACAACAATTCTGGACAAGATATATCAGCCAGGGATGAATCAATAAAAGAATGAGCTGACATTACATCATCTTTAGTAGGAGAGCCTATAAAAACCTTAACTCTGCACAGTTGCATGTGCATTTTCTAACTAGTGCAGCAAAAGGTAAGCAGTCCTTTTAAGGAGAGCAAGTTACCTTAAAAAGCCATGTAAAGAGCAGAGAATGTATCTGTTGTGGTGCTCGGTGCCACCGCTACACTATAAAGGCACCTTTAGACTATGAATTTGCTTGATCAGCCAAATCAGACAGTGTTACAACTTTGTTTGAATGTGATTAGCAGAATGTAAAAACAGGTAATCAGATGCAGCATTTATTTTTTAACCAATTAATTTAATTTCTGGTCAATATCATATAGTACAGTGCTTATATTCCTTAGCTCATTGGCTACTTCGCTTACAATATCCACTATTGCACTAATGCGTGTGAAGCCTGTGCCCAAAAATGTGTGGAAAACAGCAGCACCATCACCACCTGGCATCATGTCCTCAGCATGGGGGTCTGCTTTTGTAATATTGCCTGAAACAGAATAAACAGACGGTTGGCTGTGATTCGCCTTTTCAAGTTGACTTTGATATCTGACCACTTCTTTTTTATTTTGGGCACCATGTGACTTTCTGAACTTGAACTTTCGAGTGTCTCCACTACACCATATTACTCCATCAATTTCCTTTTGTTATATACACCATTGCTTAAGCAAACAAATAGTATGTTTTTCTTTGCCTCCACTTCGCGACTGCTGAAATTCTTCCTTTTTCCATATTCCAACATTTTAACAAAACACTGAATTCATATTCAAATATGCAAACTTCTGGGAAGAGTTGGGGTGGGACCATAGGCATGTGCACGTGCGTTAAATTTCATGTTCATTTGGCTTTATAAAGGGGAAGTGCGTGGAACTTGCCATATACAGTTTTATGTATCCAGATTTTCTCTGTACACCATGTTTTAGTGTGAATTCTACACACCATGTTTGTTACACACGAGGCCCCTTGTGTTTTTATTGTAAATGTTTAAAGGATGCACTTTTTATTTGCATCTGTTAAACAACACTCCAAGAGTCATGAGAAATTCTTGCTTTGCAGATGCACCTCAAACAATAACATCCAACTATTGTAGCGATACTAAAATATTAAAAAGCACATAAAGTATAAATGTATATATAGACCTAGAATATATAAAATATATATTCAAACCACAATTTTGGCTAATTTGACAGCTTTACTTAACACATGGACTAATAATTTTGCCCGTTATTACTAGTTGTTAAGCATGTGTATTTTATATCAATTTTGAGTCATTGTTTTTCTTATTTATATGTATTTTCCATTATATTTGTCATTATGAACTGCCTGTTTAAATGTTCTGATATTCTGTGTGCTTAATGGGTGGAGCCCCAGGAGGCATGGCCTCCCTTACATTAGTGTTACTGAATATGTCCTCTCAGTATAAAGGACTGGGGACAGGAAAGATCCAGTAGTGGATTACTGAGTTGTCTTGCCATATTATAATTTTTTTCTTGTGCATTTACTGGTCTTTTTTCTTTGCTTTCAGATTGTGATTTCTGGGACTTGTTCACATGGAGTTGCCTTACAGGCAGTCCTATTTGCCAGATTTTGCTTTATTTCGTATTTTCTTAAGTAAATCCTAATTTATTAAGACTCTGTTTGCCTTTTTGAGTACAGGCTAGGGGCTTATGGTCATCACCCACCCTGTTGGATTTTTTGCTTTATTTTAGAACTTTTTAAATTATTTTGTCAGCTCTGTTTATTTGGAGCCTGCCAGTTTGGAAGAGAGCAGCGAGTGTTGAGGAAAAGATTTGAGGTGAGTCTTCTCTTCTCAGACAGGTTATGGTCTGAGAAGAGGTACCACAGAAAAAAATACAAGACAAAACAACCTATGCTGGATAAAAGAGAATAGCAGTAGAGAAGTCCAGGAGAAATAAATATTGAGAAAGAAAGTAAATATTTGTAGAGAGAAAGAATACCCCTTAGCATTATGTTTACCCAAAAAAATATAAGCTAAAAACACTGACTTTATTTCAACAAGAAAAATGTTATTACATGTAAGAGAAACATGTAAATACCAAAACATCAACATAAATACAGACAAGTATAAAAGTATGTCTAGTGTCCACTGCTGTACTGGTGGAAGTTTAGTAAATATCCTTTGTCTGATATATCTTGAGACAGTCACCAACGCATAATGCGATGTTGCTGGGGTAGTAGAACCGTGTTTCTTTCCACTCTTTTCTTATAATATTTTTTTCTGTGCTTTGCAAATGAGAAGGTAGAATGTCAGTGCCTGACCTGATCAAACCTGCCCATTGTGTTATTGCAGGCTACCATAATGCAGGGTTTAGTGACTTCCACACTGCTGACTCAAACATGGACAGTTGCCACAGTTAGACAACTAACATCTTGCTTGTCCTTGCACCTGATCACAACTGTTTTGCCTTTTTATCATGCAGTTACCACTGGACCATGCTGAAGCTTTATGCAACTAAATTCCATGGGCATCTCACACCAGTTCGGTTGTACAGTGATGTATCATGCTTCACTTTCCATTTCCATTCATATCCAATTTTAAATTGATGACTGCTTACAAATAATAACATTGAAGTTCACACTATTTACCCAGATTAACAGTGCAGTTATGCACTATTTACGCAATTATATGCAGGGACACAACATTTTAAAAACAGATATAACATTTTCTGGACAATACATTTGTGTGTGCAAGCCATGCCTGATTGCAGGGGGAAGTTTAGCTGGGTTAAGTCTCCCAAAATATTATGTTAATCCAACCCACCACCGACACTGTCTGGCTTCACTGGCATAAGGATTGGGGTGACATGGCAATCGCCTCAAGCAGAACTTTGGTAAAGGCAGCATTGCCATGTAATGTTTTTGTTGTAATATAACAATAAAACAAAAAACTTAAGTGTAATCCCTCCACATACAATACCTTATTTTTATACTGCCTAATATACTATACTAATTGTGAGAAATACTGGAGCTGTGATACAGAAAAGTCATAATGGTAAAAAAGCAACTATAACAAATGTGAAGAGTAAAATCATAAAGTCATTGATGGTGCTGCACAAAAGAGCACTAGATTTGCGGAGTTGTACCACAAGTTTTAATGTAAGCCTATTTCAGAACTGCTTATAATTGGAACCAAATTTTAGCAAAGCATTCAATATCTATGGTAGCAGTCGTACTTTCATATTGATTACTTAATTTTACTTTGAGGTTTATCATTGTTATTGTTGCTGCTGTTTTGGGATTATTATCTATGGTATGTTATAGCCTTTGCTTTTTTGCTCCTCTCTTCCAATATTTATGATGGCTCAGTACCCATCATTGTATTGTAACGACCCGTAAGGAATCTGTCAGTTGTAGTGTCTGTTAAAAGTCTAAAAATGCACTGTGCATTTTAGCTTACAGGACAGTATGAAATAGTTGACATATTTAGAGAAGCATGAAGGAGGATGACACAGTAGAGTTTCATTTAGCATTAGTTTCATATAGTAAATTTTATTGTTTTTTAATACTGATTTTGTGTGTTTATTGTTTAAAGGCAGCCATTTTTATTGTTGTTCACTTTATTCCAAAAATATGTATTTTTTTGTCAAATGTTCAAAGAATGCACCGTTTCGTGAATACTGGACAGCAATACATATTGTATGAGAATGATGTGTATCTTTTCCTGCCTAGAAGGGATATATGAGGATTAGGAGAATGGGCAGCAAAAATGTACCTTACCTCAGGTGGCATTATGAAAAGTACTGTTGGGCTCAGCAGTGGAAGTACTCATTTACTCATTGTTAGCTTCACTCTCTTAGCATTTAATGTTAACCTCAGATGTGCCATTACATATTGGATTTTTAGGACGTTACCATACCATCCACTTCCGCACCCCCACATCCCTGCATTTTAAATGCCCCCACTACCACTTTGGTCTTATACCTGGGCTGTTGCAAACACAAGAAGAAAGAAATGATGAAAAAAGCATGTTTTGTCAAGCACTGTTTATAAATGCAAAACTTTAAAGCTCACATAAAAATAAAGAAACTTTAATGTGTTGGGGGGCTAGTGACCTGATATCTATTAAACAAATAAATGATCATAAAAAATCATTTGTTGTGGAAGTATGAGTACACCTTGGGAAGTGAGTCCATGCACACTGTATGACCTTATGATCTCATAATCAGGAAACATTTCCAGAAAAAGGTTACCCATATTTTTGCCATGACTTGTCAGAATAATGCATATAAATCACCTTTAATACCCAAAGAATTTTAGATTTCATTATAGGTATGGTAGTCACATATGAAAACAAACTTGGTGATATTACAGAAGAAATACTAGTCTGGCCAGTGCTGGCACTAGCACTACTACTGGCAACTCCACTGGTACTTGAACAGCTGGCTGGTGCAGTGGTCAGGTGCAACAATAGCCCCAAAGAAGGTCCAAAATAATTCTTAATAGAATTATTGGCTTTCTTGCTCTTCCTCTGTTCACAATGTATTCTTCCTTTCATATGGTTTGTCAATGCAGACTTACTGTCTTGCATGTGTGCCAGAGGGCTGCCTTCTAGGTAACACCCCAACACGACAATGAGCGCTGTAGCTTACAGTCTTGTCTCCTTTCTCCCTCACAGTACTGATAAACTGCCCCTTGCAGGCAACTGAGCAATAGAAGAAAGGTGGCATCTCAATTGAACCTCATAGCCCAACTGTCAGTAACCATTCCAGATCATAACTGCCTGAAAACACAGCTAGAGGGTGATAAGAAACCATTGCTCATGCTGTTTAAATGCACCATTGTAAGCCTGTTAATTTATTTTTTGTTTGAGATTAAATTGAGTTTGCCTGGTTGGCATCCCAACTATTTTGGAACTCACTCTCACTTGCATATTAACATAGTCAGGGTATGACATGGATTTACTTAAGAATAATTATTTAACTACATATTTATGTGAAAAACATAATGGTAAAAGCCAGTATTATGAAACCATGATGATGATGGAAACACAATATATCATGAATATTTTGAATGGTAAAAAGACATACTGAGACACATTACCTGGAATAATATAACAGGTGCATTTACTATAACTCAATTTGCTTTATTACAATGACCTTAATTCTCCTTAATCCACCTTAGTAAAAGGATATGTGCCTGTATGTTCATCCAGTTGCGATGTCTCTGTCATTCGAAAGGTGGTGTATCACATTTTTGGTAATAAAATGCACTGCATTTGTCATTCCAATAGATAGCACATTACAAACATTGACATTTGATTTACGAATCCCATACCATATGCATATAACAGAGACGTGCATTGCCTGGTGCACTACAAATGTTAACGCTGAGGTCTATGTTAATAACTTAGATTTCAACCTGTCTTAGACAGGTAGCACAGCTAGTAGCAGATTAAGAAAGCAAAATATTCAATTGACCTTTGTACTGTTCTATTAATGTACTGCACACATAAATGGAAATGTGTGAACTAATGTAGCCAGAACAGAAAAATAGTTATTTGATAATGTGATTTGTGAGACTTATTATGTTTAGCATATGTGCATGAAGCTGAAGCAAGGACATTTCTATTAGGCAGGAACCTTAAAAGATTAGAACACATGCATGGTTCAAAGATAGCAAAATGAATGTGCTCTGCTGGAGATAGCGAAATGAATGTACTCTGTTGGAGATAGCAAAATGAATGAGCTATGTTGAGGTCATAGAAGAGCACTGTTCATATAGCCTATTGAAATAGCGCAGTTGGCAGTTACTCACATGTGGTGTTTGTCACAAATAGCTCACTGAAAATGGTGTGGGAATTTAAGGATTGTCAGGGAGCCTCTACACAAAAGCTTGCCTAAACAGATATGATGTCAACTCTGTGCCAAGAACAATGCCTCCTGTGCTCTACCGAAGATAAGACCACAGTTGTAAAAGAGACCCACTGAAGAAATGAATGAAGATTGTGTTGTTCCAATTGGGTCTCTTCAGTTGTATTTGTATGTATAAAGATTACAGTAATCCCTCGCTGTATCGCGCTTCGACTTTCGCGGCTTCACTCTATTGCGGATTTTATATGTAAGCATATCTAAATATATAACACAGATTTTTCGCTGCTTCGCAGGTTCTGTGGAAAATGGGTCTTTTTACTTATGGTACATGCTTCCTCAGTTGGTTTGTCCAGTTGATTTCATACAAGGGACGCTATTGGCGGATGGCTGAGAAGCTAACCAATCAGAGCATGCAGTTAAGTTCCTGTGTGCTGACTGGCTCAGCGATGGAGCGTCGAATTCGATTACGCAGCGTTAACCAGGAAGTCTCGTCTCGCTCATTCAGCATCAATGTGTTTCGCTGTGTAAAGAGTTAACTTTTGTGCTCTTTTGTGTTTATCTTTGTGCGTAGTCAAGCCCTTCGTTATGGCTCCAAAACGATCTGCTCCTGCTACTGCTTCAGGGGCCGTGCCCAAGCGTCAACGGAAGATGCTAGCAATTGCCGAAAAGGTAAAAGTTTTGGATATGTTGAAGGAAGGGAAAAGCTACACCGCTGTAGGATGCCATTACGGCATCAATGAGTCCACGATTCTTTTTATTTAAAAAGGAGGAAAAGAATATAAGATCTACGGCCGCAGTGTCCTTTTAACCAGGACGCAAAATGAGATGTAAGTGGATGTAATAAGGCGGTAGTCCAGATGGAATCTGCTTTAGGAATTTGGATTGAAGACTGCCGGAAGAACAACGGCGGTGCTACACAGTCGCCTGAAGAGGCTCCTTTAGAAGGGCTGTAACGCTCTCCTTTGTTGTGCAGTAAAATTAAACTCATCATTATCGGACAAGTCGTCGTGTCATTGTTGGTGAGTCACCATAATTAATTTTCTACTTACAGTATTTAGTACATGTACGTATATTTAGTGTCACTGTACACACATTTACTGTACTGTATACAATTTTTCTTGCATTGTACGGATTTATTGCTGGTGGCCTGTCTATCGTAATGTCTATAACATATGTGATATCGGAGACGTTTGATATCTTTAAAATAATATTTAGGTTTTACTGTATATAAACAGTGTGTTTACATACATAATTTCAATTAATCTTACCTAATATCTAAGAGAATACAAAGGATTTATGCTGTATAACTGTGCGGGGAATATTTATAAACAGTGTGGGAGAGTTTATAAGGGCTTAAAATATATAAAAATAACCATACAAACATATGGTTTCTACTTTGCGGATTTTCGATTATCGCGGGGGTTGCATTCCAATGCGAGGAGGTATTACTGTATACTGCAATGTTTATTAACAGCAAAAAATGCATTTAAAAGTAAGTTAAACATATCCCTTCATCTTTACTATATTTCTCTTGTAATATTCTTGTAATATGTACCGGATCAAAATATGAGCTAATTTCTAAAAACAACACATGCCCAGGGAGCATGTGTCCCTTGCTGAACATAATTAATTAAGTGATGTTTTATATTTGTAAATCTGGAAAAGAGCTCTGGGCCTGCATGTAGAGAAAGCACTTTATGACTAAAAACAGAAAAGAGAAAAAAATGAAATTAATAGATTCAATTTCAATAATTACCATTTAAAGGAAATTCTGGTCTTCTGTCTAGCAGCTCCCACAACCGTGCCCCTGCTCCAAAACCTTTCATTAATTCAGAATAGAATGAACTCAAACCTTTAAAAAAAAAACAAAAATAAATTATAAACAGTAGTTACATACAGTACTGTGTCAAAAAGTAATTCTGTAATTTTTATGGTTTTTTTTTGCTTTTGAGCAATTTCATATGATTCTTTAGCATGCATTTAAAAAACTAATACATAAAGAAAACATTGATGTTAAGTGTGACTGTTTTCTAAATATGTGCTAAACTCTAAATATTGTAACTACATACAAATTCTGTATAATCATTCTCATTTATTTATGGTATTAATTAACTGGGATTCCTATAATTCAAGGACCACTTCATAAAGACTCCAATACTTCATTCATATTCCTTTTGATTGACACACAGGGAAGCCAAAGAGAAGGCACAGTGGTGGAATATTCAAACAAATGGCATGTTAAAACTGTACCACCACCTGCCAACAAAATAAGAAGTCTACTCCATACAGTGCATCCGGAAAGTATTCACAGGGCATCACTTTTTCCACATTTTGTTATGTTACAGCCTTATTCCAAAATGGATTAAATTAATTTTTTCCCCAGAATTCTACACACAACACCACATAATGACAACGTGAAAAAAGTTTATTTGAGGTTTTTGCAAGTTTATTAAAAATAAAAAACTGAGAAATCACATGTACTGTACATAAGTATTCACAGCCTTTGCTCAATACTTTGTCGATGCACCTTTGGCAGCAATTACAACCTCAAGTCTTTTTGAATATGATGCCACAAGCTTGGCACACCTATCCTTGGCCAGTTTCACCCATTCCTCTTTGCAGCACCTCTCAAGCTCCATCAGGTTGGATGGGAAGCGTCGATGCACAGCCATTTTAAGATCTCTCCAGAAATGTTCAAATCGGATTCAAGTCTGGGCTCTGGGCTGGGCCACTCAAGGACATTCACAGAGTTGTCCTGAACCCACTCCTTTGATATCTTGGCTGTGTGCTTAGGGTCGTTGTCCTGCTGAAAGATGAGCCGTCACCCCAGTCTGAGGTCAAGAGCACTCTGGAGCAGGTTTTCATCCAGGATGTCTCTGTACATTGCTGCAGTCATCTTTCCCTTTATCCTGACTAGTCTCCCAGTTCCTGCCGCTGAAAAACATCCCCACAGCATGATGCTGCCACCACCATGCTTCACTGCAGGGATGGTATTGGCCTGGTGATGAGCGGTGCCTGGTTTCCTCCAAACGTGACGCCTGGCATTCACACCAAAGAGTTCAATCTTTGTCTCATCAGACCAGAGAATTTTGTTTCTCATGGTCTGAGAGTCCTTTAGGTGCCTTTTGGCAAACTCCAGGCGGGCTGCCATGTGCCTTTTACTAAGGACTGGCTTCCGTCTGGCCACTCTACCATACAGGCCTGATTGGTGGATTGCTGCAGAGATGGTTGTCCTTCTGGAAGGTTCTCCTCTCTCCACAGAGGACCTCTGGAGCTCTGACAGAGTGACCATCGGGTTCTTGGTCACCTCCCTGATTAAGGCCCTTCTCCCCCGATCGCTCAGTTTAGATGGCTGGCCAGCTCTAGGAAGAGTCCTGGTGGTTTCGAACGTCTTCCACTTGGGACCTCCAAAGCAGCAGAAATTTTTCTGTAACCTTCCCCAGATTTGTGCCTCGAGACAATCCTGTCTCGGAGGTCTACATACAATTCCTTTGACTTCATGCTTGGTTTGTGCTCTGACGTGAACTGTCAACTGTGGGACCTTATATAGACAGGTGTGTGCCTTTCCAAATCATGTCCAGTCAACTGAATTTACCACAGGTGGACTCCAATTAAGCTGCAGAAACATCTCAAGGATGATCAGGGGAAAGAGGATGCACCTGAGCTTAATTTTGAGTTTCATGGCAAAGGCTGTGAATACTTACGTACATGTGCTTTCTCAATTTTTTTATCTATACTAATAAAAGGCAAAGCCCTCACTGACTCACTCACTCACTCACTCACTCACTGACTCATCACTAATTCTCCAACTTCCCGTGTAGGTAGAAGGCTGAAATTTGGCAGGCTCATTCCTTACAGCTTCCTTACAAAAGTTGGGCAGGTTTCATTTTGAAATTCTACGCGTAATGGTCATAACTGGAAGGTATTTTTCTCCATTTACTGTAATGGAGTTGAGCTCGAAAGCCGTGGGGGCGGAGTTTCGTGTGACATCATCACGCCGCCCACGTAATCACGTGAACTGACTGTCAATGCACTATGTAGAAAACAAGGAAGAGCTCCAAAATACGCTGAAGAAAACATGCATTATATAATTGAGAAGGCAGCGAAACAATAAGAAGCGAGCGAGTGACATATACTACCCTATTCATCAGTGCAGCTACTTCGGAAACAAAGCAAGGTATAAACCTAAACTTTAAATTAAGTTAATAGACAGGCTGCCGCTGGCGTTTTTCATGCCCACGGGTAATGCGGGATACAAGTTTAATGAGAGGACGCAGGATATAAACGAGAGTTTTGATCACTTTGTAACTAAGTTAAAATTGCGGGTGAAGGGGTGTGCTTATGCAAATTCCGAGAGACTGTGTTTGTGGGGGATTGACAGTTAAGGCAGGTGGAGGAGTCACGTCATCATATCCCCTCCCATTTACCTCATTTCGCTCTGAGCTGAGCTCCGCAGCTAACGCCGTCTTCCGAAGCAACTTCGTCACAATGCCACCTAAAGTCAAAACTTAAATATATAAAGTCAGCGTCGGAATATATAAACTCAGCGCTGGAATATATAAAGTCAAATCTTGAATATATAAAGTCAGCGTCGGAATATATTGTCACGCTTGGGTCACAGATTTGCACAGAGACACAGGAGGTCGTAGAAACAAGAAGGATTTTTATTCAAACACTGCAAACACATGAGCTTAAACGTGCTCCATGACAAGTCAGAGATGACAGTTCCGCTAGGAGCAGAGAGAGAGAGAGCGATAAAAGCAAGCAAACAATCAATTTTCAACTGACAGGCGCTGCACAAGGCTTTTAAGTTAGCGGAGTATCGCGCGAGGTTTGCATTACGCGTTATGGCGCAAGTGAGAAAGTAAGGAGCAATGTAAGGGTAGTCTGTGTTTCAGGGGTTGTGGTTTTTCCAGAGGCGTCTGTATCTTCCTGGGGTGCGATCAGCCCTCCAGCTCACACCCTCCCCCTCAGCTTTATTCACATTTCTGTGAATCAAGCGACTCTCTGTACCAGGTTCATTTAGTCTTGATAATACGTCTGCGTTGACGTGTTCAAAACCTGGTCGATGTTTTACTGTGAAACGGTAAAAGTTGTAAGCCCAGATACCATCTCATGAGGCGAGATTTTGTATCTTTCTGTCAGTATGACAATTGAAGTGGAGCATGATCAGTTACCAAAGTGAAGTTTTGTCCCCACACGTAATAGCGAAGCCCTCCAGCTCACAATATAAAGTAAGCGCTGGAATATATAAAATCAAAACTTCAATATATAAAGTCATCGTCGGAATATACAAAGTCAGTGCTGCAATATCCATCCATTTCCCAACCAGTTCAATCCGACCACAGGGTCACGGGGGTCTGCTGGAGCTAATCCCAGCCAACACTGGGTGCAAGGCAGGAACCAATCCTGGGCAGGGCAAATGCATCATTTTCAAAACATTAACCGAACAGTGTTTTTTTAATTTATTTTTCTGAATACATTTTTGTTAACTTACTTCAGTTCAGAGTCGTTTCAATCAATATATTTTGACTTTGAGTTTATATATTCAGGAATGAGTTTATATACTCCGATGTTGACTATATATAATCAGGAATGACTTTATAAATTCCGACGCTGACTTTATATATTCAGGTTTTCACTTTATAGATATATATAAATATGACAACAACACTCATGTCAATGACAAAACAATTACATTAACAATCATGTTACGTTATTTTTAAAATTTTTCCTTTTCTTTTTCATAATTTCTTTTATACACTACTTCTCCGCTGCGAAGCGCGGGTATTTTGCTAGTTTTTAATAAATTTGCAAAAACCTCAAGTAAAGTTTTTTCACGTTGTCATTATGAGGTGTTGCGTGTAGAATTCTGAGGAAAAAAATGAATTTAATCCATTTTGGAATAAGGCTGTAACATAACAAAATGTGGAAAAAGTGATACGCTGTGAATACTTTCCGGATGCACTGTAACTGTGTGCAGAGGGTACAGACCTATAAATACCTGGGAGTGCAGCTGGATGAGAAATTGGACTGGACTGCCAATACTGATGCCCTGTGCAAGAGAGGACAGAGCCAGCTATACTTCCTTAGAAGGCTGGCGTCCTTCAACATCTGCAATAAGATGATGTAGATGTTCTATCTGATGGTTGTGGCGAGTGCCCTCTTCTACGTGGTGGTGTACTGGGGAGGCAGCATAAAGAAGGACGCCTCACGCCTGGACAAACTGGTGAGGAAGGTAGGGTCTATTGTAGGCATGAAGCTGGACAGTTTGACATCCATGGCAGAGCGACGGGCGCTGAGCAGGCTCCTGTCAATCATGGAGAATCCACTGCATCCACTGAACAGTATCACCTCCAGACAGAGGAACAGCTTCAGCGACAGACTGCTGTCACTGTCCTGCTCCACTGACAGACTGAGGAGATCATTTCTCCCCCACACTATGTGACTCTTCAATTCCACCCGGAGGAGTAAACGTTAACATTATACAAAGTTATTGTTTGTTTTTATACCTGCATTTTTATCACTCTTTAATTTAATATTGTTTTTTATCGTATTCTGCTGCTGGAGTATGTGAATTTCCCCTTGGGATTAATAAAGTACTTAACTATCTCTCTATCTACTGTATCTATTCATAGATCCCCAAAGCATAACTCCAATTTCTTGTCTGAGTTCTCGGAGTTATTGTCAATTGCTCTTTTCAAATATCATTAAGTAACTTTACTGAGTGATTTTAACATACATGTAAATGACAGCTCAGATTCTAAAGAAATGGAATTTATAGACCTCATTGTGAGTTTAGATTTTACCCAACATGTGAAGGATGCTGCTCATAACCAGAGAAACACGCTGGACCTTATCTTCACAAAGGGAATTGACATTGACGTTTTATCAATTTTACAGGTTCCAGTTTCTGATCATTTCTGTCTTTTTTCAATGTATCTTTCTGTACTCCATTTAAGTTTCCTGAGCCTGGAAAATATACTTATCTCCATACTGACAGTACAGTACACCCCCAAAATTCATGGGGGTTTTGTTCCTAGAGCACCCGCGAATTGTGAAAAACCGTGGTTAAAAAAATGCCTAATTTTATAGTTTAAACCCTAAATATTCCCCCAAAACACTTTAATTTAATTTCAAACTCAGCTTAATACATTACCAAAAAAAAAAGAATGTAAAGGTAAACCTGTATACTGTACTGTACTGCTATGTCTCCTGCAGTGCTAGAATGTAAAATACCGATGTTACTGCTACATGTGCTGTTATTATGGAAGCATGTTTTCATTGCTAGAAGCCTTAGAAGGTGCAGGGCATTTCGGCGGCATCTTGTGGCTTTAACCCTTAAACTGCCACATACTTGGGGGTTAATGCATCCTTGGACGCCAAATACTTTTTTGCTGCACTTTCAGTAAACGTCACAATTCACAAAGAAATTGAAGAAGTAATGAAATTTTAATGGAAAACATTTTTTTCCCGTGCAAAGAGCATCACAATTACTGCAACACTGATCATTTTACACACTGCTAATGAATTGTAAAAACCATTTAAAAAACTACTGGAACAATATGTAAAAGGTGCAACTGATGCCATGGATGAAATTCAGTAAATCACCAAGCCAACTGAGCTTGAACTGGCAACGCGCAAGCACACAGAGGTAAGCGCTGACGCTGGCAGGCTAGTCTAGTGCAGCGGCTCAATTCCAGAGACAGTGAGGCTACAGTGCTGCAGGGTGTCATGCTTGGGTCACAGAATTGCACAGAAACACAGGAGATTGTACAGACAGGAACTTTATTCAAACACTTCAAAGAAACATGTCTCTTTCAGAAGTAAAACACACTCAGTATGCAGTTAGTTCTGGATTAAAGAATAGACAAACATCATAGGAAAGCACAACAGGAGCGGGACCCCCAACAAGAGCAGAGGATGTCTGGGGGAGGAGAGAGAAACAAAGCAATCAGCCAAAAAGGACAGGTGCTTTTCAGACTTTTAAGTATGCGTAGTGTCGCATGAGAAGCATATCACATGACAGAGCAGCCACAAGTAAGCCCAGCAAGTAAGGGAGCAATGTGAAAGTAGTCTATCAGCGTTTTTTAAGAGGGGGTTTTTGAGGAGCGTCTGTGTCTTCTAAGGGTGCATTTAGCCCCCCTGCTCACAAGGAGCTGGCAGTGGTCATGAGCTGGCTGCTCAACAAATGTATGGCACTGACTGATCAGCTCCTGCGTGCTTGCAAATGGCACTGGGAAAAGACTATAGCCGGTTGTGGCAGTTTAAAGGTTAAAAGAAACAAACCGGAAAACACAAGAACACTCAGCTAGAGATGCATCACAGTCAATCAGCAGCAAGGAGAAATGAATAACGCTGTTGCGGTCTGGTGCCACTAAGATTCACACTGTCGAGAAGATGGTGAATTATTTATTTTTATAGTAGAGATTCCAGGGATGCACCCAATCTTGGCCCAACCCGCACACACTCACAAACAGAGACAAAAACAAACCAAACCGGTAATCAAACAGCAAATAAAGAATGTAATGAAAACAAATGAAATAAATAAAACAACGATACTACCCCTGTTGAAATGTACTAATCATCAAAACCTTAACATGAAATGTCCTATGGACCTTGATATGCATCTCAAGTGAAAAACATTTTAGCTTTCTTGTCAGGAGTTTGCATTTTGTTGACAACGAAGGAATCCTTTTTGAGTATAGAATTATTTTCTACACTTTACATACCTGAGCAGCACATTGCTTTTGATGAATCAGGTGGTTTGGAAAGGACGTTCAACAATGAAGTTATGAAAAGCATATCTTGTATAATCACCCAGTATCCCAGTATACTAAACAGCAGATAAAGTTTAGCTTAAAACAAGTGTCCAAAAGCTAAACCTGGTGATATGATTTTATTTAATTTTTTCATCCCTATGTCCTTTGTTCTCTCTGTCAAAATAGACAGCTGAAAGTTCAAACGGCTGCCATACAGGTTTCATTCTAAAACATTACGTATTAGTTGGTAAATACTGTATGCTCTCTGTTTGATTTATTAAATTGCAGTTTACATTCAAAAATGCAGTTTACATTATAATAAAAATAAATATTGTTTGATCCCAGTTATCAGTTTGGAAAGTCAGAAGGATTTATTTTTAGACATCTTTAGCTTTTTAGGTCTATACTATCATATACTGTATATACCATTACCGGCCAAATATTTCTAAATATCAAGAGATATAATTTTGATTACATACAGTACCCAACACTAGCCAGACCAGCCAGGAGTTATTATAAGCATAGTCTATCGCTCTTCGAAAACTTTAGGTTTCATTTTCCTTAAAGATGGACTAACAGTGATGTCAAACATTAGCATCAGAATTTAAAAAAATCAAAAACATTTGGTTTTGGTGAGTTTGGGAGCCTGAGATAGGATGTAATTTTTTGCTTGACAGATTTCAAAGATGATTCCTCTTAAAGCTAATAAAGAACATTCCCTTATATTGAAGTATTTTTCACAATTGGGGGAAAATTTGAGAATCATAAGTAGGTATGTTAAAGTGTTTTGTTTCCTATCAAAGAGCAATTAAGTTAACAGTCAATTTCATTTCCTGAACAAAGATTAACTGCAGGCAGATAGTTTAGAAGAATCCATGTTGTTGTTCACCTTAGTACAGAAACCTAAAATATCTTGGTAGGCAGACCACAAAACTGGTGAACCCCTACTGTTTTCCATATGTTTGGGATATAATAAATGCTTCTTAAAATTCACTGTCTTAACTGTTGTCAGCTACAAGTAATAAAAATGGCAAGGGCTAGTTATTTTTTCAGTATTCATTGGCTAATTTGGTCATTTACATTACCTTATATTTGCAATTTGTTTATTGAAACTTGGTTCATATACATTTTATATATTGTTTATGATTGCTGGTTTGAGTAATTTGGTTGTTGTTAGAATTGCTTGTATACTATAACCACAAGTAATAGGACTACTTTGGTGTACTGGTAGTTAACAAGCAACTTTCGCAATTAACCCCTCACCACAGACTGTATAAGTTACATCTTTTCAATACACCAATTTGTTTAGTTTTGACTTTTTTTCTTGTTAATTTAATGTAATACTTGCTGTTTCATCTGGCGCTGAGGACAGGACAATCTAAGGCTTGGGTACTCATTTTGAATATACTTTTAGTGCTCAAAGGATTTTATTGTGCCATGCAACAGAAATTCTAATAAAGCCATATACATAAGTTTAATAATTTCAAAATAAAGCCAAAAACATATACAGAAGCTTTTACAGAACAATTTCAAGTTGTAAACTCCTTTATTACACAACTGCATGTGCTTAGTGTATAAAAGGAGGATAATTTCGTTTTTCAAATTACATGGTTTTACCTGATTAATTAAATTAAACAGAATAGAGTATAATAATGTATAATAAACAGAATACAGTATAATAATGTATAATAATCATGTATAATATCAAAAATTTATTTGCAAACTGTAGATATGTTTTAAATGTACATGTATTTGGTACATTAGGTTTGAGGTGCCCAAATTTGATCTAGGATTAAAAACAATGCACATAACATGTTATTTTTGTACACCTACCCAACTAAAGGTTTTCTCCTGCTTTTTTTGTTCTGTGGAGACAGAAGTGTGTGCATTAGAGAGACTGTGTTTGTGTCACATGATTGTGATTTATTTCAGAACTGATATTCAACAGCTTGTAAAAGTTCACAGGCATTTTAATTTTCTGGCAGAATAAGTCTGTAAGACTAAACAAGAGGCCTAGAGAAGGGTGTAAGTTAATTTGCTATAGACATGGGCATACAAAGGATATTAACTGAACAACTTGGAAGCCTAGAAGAAAGCAGGTGTTTTCTTCTTACTCATCTTGTGATCATTATTAGTCTTCTTTCTAATGTTCTACTGTTATTAATTTCAAGACCATTAGTAAAACTATGCAAATAATAGTAAAGGAGCTGACAAAAATGTGTTGAAAATATTAATATGTTTTACAAGAGTTTCACATTCATTGTCTGTTTGGGTTTGTCTTTCAGGGTTGGTTCCCACCTTGGGCTCAATGCCTCTGACACAGGCATAGCACTCTGGTATGCAGAACTGAATAACTGGATGACAAAATGGATTGATGCATGAACAGAGGAACGGAGGCTTGAACTTTTCTTAATGTATACAGTAAAAACTATGACATTCAGGTCTTTAAGGACCAGTAAGGTACTGGATATCAACATTATCCACATATTGTTTCTTTATCCATGTCAATAACTTACTACTTCAATCACTGCCAAATAAAGGTATTCAGTTGCCGTATACAATAAATTATTAAAAATTATGATCATTCTGTCATTGATTGTAATCTGGGCATTTTTAAATGTATCGATCAGCTTATAAATGAACAATTTTATGTTAAAACCTAAACCAAGTGAATACTGCTAAATAAAGGTATTTAGTTGCAATATACATTAAATTTCTATAATTTATGATCATTCTGTTATTGATTGTAATCAAGGCATTTTTAAATGTATCTATCAGCTTATAAATGGACAATTCTATGCTAAAAACCTAAACTAGTGAATGTGTGTTACCAGGCAGTACTTGTGCAAATTACTAAAAAAACACAAACACAAACCTTAAATAAAATGGGACTAATCCTGATTCCCTTTGAAGTGTGAATTCCTTCAAGTTCTTGTAACATCTTTGGGTCAATATGGATTTATCCACTGTACAGAAATAACACACTCTTGCAAATGTGAGACAATATAGCCCTCAATAATTATGGGCCAGATATAACAGATTGCACTGCATTTGTAAATAACAGTATTCTTTTCTAATACAAATTAAAAAAAGATGGCAAAATAAACTATGGCACCAAAACTCAGCTGCAACTTTACATAAGTGAAGGAATAAACAGAAACAGAACCAAAGTGTTTTAAAATAGTATTGTAAACTAACTTAAAGTTAAATGTTTAAAGTTAATGTTTCTCACATAGCCTATTTAATATATAATGAAACAAAATTATATTTTTGTTAATGGTATCTGGGTATCATTAAAAATATAGCCAACATTATCCTTTAAAGTAAAGGAAATTTCTTTGTATCAACAGGCAAAGAAAAAAACCCGAAAGCTTACAAATCTGACAAGTTTAAAATAAACATTATTTATAAAACTTGTAGCAAAGTACTGCAATGGTTAGTCCTGCTGTCTTGTACATTAAGAGTCCTGCCCTTGCCAACACACTCACAGATTAAAACAAAGTGCAAAATCTAGATTATAATTCTGCTTCAAAATTTATAGATACTTTGAGTAAGTCGAGTGTAATTGTGGAAAACCATTTAGATCAGTTAACATCAAATGTAAATGTGGAAAACAATTTAGATCAGCTAACATCACATTATAATGTGACCTTGAGAGATGCTCTGGACGCAGTGGCACCCCTTAAAACAAAAGTGATCAAAGCACATAGAAACGCTTCCTGGTTTAATGAAAAAACTCAAGCTCTTAAATTAGAGTGTCGAAAACTGGAGAGCAAATGGAGAACAACAAAGCTACATGTCTTTCAAATTGCATGGACAGAGAGTGTTAAAAAATATAAAAAAGCTCTCTTTAAAGCTCGCTCAGAATACTATTCTACAATAATACATAACAATAATAAAAATCCTTGGGTACTGTTTAGTACAAACTGCATAATAGCTTACAAGACCCTGCCTCACATTGCATTCAGCACTTTAGTAATTTTAATCCTGTAACTGAGCAGGAAGTCTTAACTTAAATTTCTAAAATGAAACCCACTTCTTGTTCCCTAGATCCAGTGCTAACAAAACTAGTAAAAAGTCCAATGGATGTTCTTGCAGCGCCTATTCTAAACATTATCAATAGTTCATTATTGCATGGCACAGTACCTGATGCACTAAAATTGTCAATCATTAAACCATTACTTAAAAAGTCAGACCTAAACCCACACATACTAAATAATTATAGGCCTAATTCAAATTTACCCTTTCTCTCTAAAATACTAGAAAAAGTAGTCACCAATCAGCTTCAGTCAAACCTTACGCATTACAATTTATTTGAGAAATTCCAGTCTGGTTTCCGCACTGGTCATAGTACAGAAACGGCACTAACATGGGTTGTAAATGACATTCTGATATCCTCTGATGAAGGAAACTCCACTGTAATTATGTTGTTAGACTTAAGTGCAGCATTTGACACCACTGACTATTCTATTTTACTGCACAGGCTAGAAAATGATGTTGGCCTTACGGGCACTGTGCTTGCTTGGTTTAGTTCTTATTTATCAAATCTATTCCAATATGTACAGAAATGTGCTGACAGTACTCCATCATTATACACAGAAGTGAGATATGGTGTCCCGCAGGGCTCAGTACTGGGACCTTTACTGTTTTCACTTTACATGCTTTCACTGTGATCTATCATTAGGAAATATAATGTTATTTTTCACTCGTATGCAGATGATACCCAGTTATACCTTTCATTTAGATCAAATGAAGTTTCTCCGATGTTGTCTTTAATTAGTTGTGTTAGTGAATGAAAGGAGTGGATGGATGAGAACTATTTGTCTTTAAACACAAAACAGAGATGTTAATTGTTGGAGGGAATGACGCTGATCACAACAATATTTTGTCATCATTTAACTCATTAATTTTACTGAATCAGCCCGCAATCTAGGAGTTATCTTTGACTCTAGCATGTCATTTAAAGTGCATCCTACAAAGTTGCCCAAATCATGTTTCTTCCAGCTTAAAAATATTGGGAAATTAAGGCGCGTCCTAAATAAACAGGATTCTAAGAAATTAATTCATGCATTTATTTCTAGTAGGATTGACTACTGCAATGCGGTGTTCACTGGATGTTCAAACTGTTCTTTATACAGCCTCCAGTTAATCCAAAATGCTGCTGCTAGAATTATTACAGGAACAAGAAAGTATGAACATATAACTCCAGTTCTTAAATCCTTACACTGGCTCCTGGTTAAGTTTAGGGCAGATTTCAAAATCCTCCTTTTAACATATAAAGCATTAAATGACCAAGGTCCAGCTTACTTGTCTGAACTTATCATGACTTACAAACCAGAGCGCACATTAAGATCTCAAGATGCCGGTCTGCTTATGATTCCAAGGATTAATAAAATAACAGTGGGAGGTTGAGCTTTTAGTTACAGGGCCCCTAAACTATGGAACGGTCTGCCTGCTACTATAAGAGATGCCCCCTCGGTCTCAGCTTTTAAAACTTGGCTGAAGACCCACTACTTCAGTTTAGCATATCCTGACTAGAGTTGCTGATTAACTGTACAGACTGCATCTCTGTTGTTAGTCTTTAGCACTAAAACATAAGTAACATGATAGTTATACTTTGTTACTAACCCTCACATATTCTGTTTCTCTTCTCGGTACACAAATGTGGCACTCGGTGCCACAGCCCACCTGCCAAGTTGTTTTCCCTGCCTATGGTAAAGTCATCCCTGATGGAGGATCACAGGAATCGTGGGGTAGAGGAGTCCTTTCATCGGATTGGCTGGCCAAGCAATGTTTCAGCTGTGGAATGGCCAAATGGGGAGGTAGTTTGATGGCTGAGGTCTCCAGGACTCTAAACAAACCCAAATCATATTATGTAATATTATCTACTGTTAAATTCTGGTCTTGTAATTTTTTTTATCTTTATACTGTATTGAGGATTTGTTCTGATCTGTGTATTGTATTGTATTGAACCCCTTCTTTTTGACACCCACTGCACGACCAACCTATCTAGAAAGGGGTCTCTTTTCGAACTGCCTTTGCCAAGGTTTCTTTTGGGAGTTTTTCCTTGTCTTCTTAGAGAGTCAAGGCTGGGGGGCTGTCAAGAGGCAGGGCCTGTTAAAGCCCATTGTGGCACTTCTTGTGTGATTTTGGGCTATACAAAAATAAATTGTATTTTATTTTAGGATCATAGCATGAACACTATGTTTGAATTTTGTATGTTTTCTATTTGTCTACATGGGTTCCACCTGAAAGTTGTGTCCCTCCCACCCCTCTAAAGATGAACAGGTTAGGCTTCTTTGCAATGTTAAAATTGTGGTTAAGAATGGATGTGTGAATGTGACCAGTGTTGGCCGGGTGATTCATCCAGGTATGAATCTGGCTTGAACAGATCCAGCAACCTTAAATTTCTATAGGAATAAGCAGGTTTGTAAAACCTATGAATTAATTTATTTTTGTTTTACATATTTCAGGAAGTAGTAGTAACAGCCCCATAACTTAAAATGAATAAAAATGATTTAATACCATATGTCTAAAGTGTAATAAAAGTCAATACATGCAGTATTTTTGTGGAATACATCCATTACATTAGCTGTTACTGCTCTAACAAAGAAAATGTTCCAGTATAATTTCTATAGTACATCCTAACTAAATACAAATTAAACCCAGTTGATTTTTACCAGTTATTATGTTCTGCCTTTAAAATACAAAATATTATAAAATTTTCAACCATTGCTGCAAGTTAGTATACCAGCTTTTTGTTTACTATTACTGAGAAGTTAAGATTTGCTCAATTAAATACCTCACAGCTTAAAAGATTAATGAATTGAGACTTCAATGTAAGTATCACATGTTTCTTACCTCCAAAGCTTATGCCCACCCAGAAAGCATACATCAAGAAAGACGAAAGTTCTCCAAATGTCATGTGATCACCTCCCATGAGTAATCCACCCTTGTACAGTACCAACAGCACAATAATGTTACCACTCAGGCCTGTCTGCAAACATGTAAGAAAATAAGAGTCAGTTAAAAAGACAATAACCCCTTGGGGTGTGATTTACATCATAAACATTAATCAAATCGTGTAACACTTGAAGCCAGAGCCTGTACTTTGCAAAGAAACCATATATGATCAAGCCTATCTAAATATCAAGCCAAGCTAAGTGTGAAGAAATAACAGCATACAGATCTTACTCAGAGAGCATCAACTGCAAATCAATAAAGAACATTCTACTGCTGAAAAAGGAATGTGGCCTGGCAGAAATAAATGTTAATGTCAATTGCTCTGCCCAAATATTTATAGATGCAAAAATGAAGAATGAGCAATTAAAGGTTTTAGTTTTTGATATTAAATTAGATTTTTGATGTGAACATGTTAATTTTGAATGACATTTAGAACATTTTTATACATTTTTTTTTAATAAATTAGGAGGGCTGGTTCAATATATTAACTCTTACTTTCATTAAAACACAGCTCTCTGTCTTCTAGAAATAAACGTCTTTTTGTATCACTATGATGTGTGAGAAATTCATAATTTTTTTAACAAGTACTAGGGGGCTTCGCTCGCCCACCCCCGGTTTGGTTTACTGGATATACAATTTAAAGACATTGTTATTTTCATGGGAATTGTTACATATGCATTATTTTCACTTTTACTTTAAAACTTTTGTAAAAACAATACTTGTCCTTTATTTCTGGCCCCGGGCGTGGTTATATCTTTTTCGCAGGATGTATAATGCTGCTCATGTTGGGGGGATGGGGGTGGCTGAATGCACGCTAAGGAGAAGCAGTCGGATCACCTGCTGGTTTCCTGCTGCTGCTGCTGGCAAGCTGCATGTTCTGCTTGTTGCTTGTTGTTGTTTTAAGAGCTGGAAGCACATGATGTCTGTCTGCCAGAAGCATTCCAACAACTGCTTGGTTAGATGTCCGTGAACTTGTTTTAAATGTTGTCTCACTGCCTTGTCTCGCGTGACGTTAAAGTGTCTCTCGCAGGACGTCAAATTGTCTTCCGAGAAGATCACGTCTCGTCTTCCTAGTCTCCCTCCCAGGATTTTTTTTTATAATAGAGAGATAAGTATGCTAAGCCACTAAACAAAACACATTTCATACTTTTGGTGTCCAAAGTTATCACAAAAACCAGGGACATTGTCATTCAGTTAAGCAAGCTCAAGAGCACCTCACTTCTTTCCTAATCAACCTGTATCTGTATACTGTTCATAGTTTAATATGGCAATGGAAAGTGGTGATATATATTTTATGTTGGTTAGACATGCAAGAAAGAATTTTACTGCACCCTGTACACATCACAATACTGCTGTTACTACTGCTACTAAAATTATCTCCTCATAAGAGCCATGTAAAGTCTAAAAACAGTTATTTCAGAATAACACTTACTAGTATTTATATTTTTTAGTTAGTGAAGTCAACTGATAACAGATGGATTTCTGCTACACTAAACCCTTGCTTCAAGCAACCTTGGTACAGTAAGCATTCAGATTTAACACAAATTCTACACAATTATTTTCTCTATATATATATATATATAAAGGAGGCATCATCTGTCACAACAGTGAAATTAAGACTAAAGGCATTTAACACTTTTTAGTTTAACAGATGATCAATGATAAATAGTTTCTTTACTATAACTAAAGCCAAAAAAATGCAGGCTTTACAGGATCAGCCTTATCCAGAGAAGCCATAAGCCATACAGCTGCTTGATTACCTAGCTACATGCCAGACAGTAAAAACCACAAAACTAAACTCATGAAGTGTTTTACTCACAAGAAACTCTAGCACAGTATACACTATCACAACATAGTAAAAATAAAACATAAAAATATATGTCCTGTTAAGAGGATATTTCTTTCTTTAATAAGATGTGACACGTGACTCCCTGTCTTGCACCCCAAAAAACGAGGCCGAGTCTCAGTACTTTAGCAAAACCAGCTTTATTCAGCTTGAAACAGGAACAGCATGCTTATATATTGGAGCAGGATCTACCACTCTCCTATATACAGACACCACAGTCAGGCAAGGTCATGGCCAGGTTAGTGGCCAAGTAATACTGTTCCCTGCAATTATAATGTTCCTTGGATCACCCATCGATTACAGGAGCTTATAGCACGACCACGATTGGCTTGGATTTTGCTTCCTCGGTGCTCTGCTGCAGTGCTGTGAGGCTGCGATTGCCCCAGCAACAGACAAGCAATTTTCCACAGATGCGGCAATCATGCCTCAGGACGCACTTCAGCATGTCATCCCATTTTTTGGGTCCCAAAAGAGTTCAGAAACCTCACAAGATGTTAAATTTCTACCACAGAAACATGACGAAATTTCCCGCATTTAGTCTGTGGGGAGATAAGAGAAAGGATTAGCGCCCTCTGCCTCCTCTTGGTCTGACAGGGAATTACTTTCTTTTGAGCCCTTTAGCTGCCTCCCATGAGCACATGTGTCACAAGATATAATAATAGATTGTTTTTTCAACAAAAATATTTAGGTAAAAATCAAATAGATCATTTTCTAGAAAGATGATAAACTTTCAATGACTTGGTTGCATTAGTGAGCATGGCTTTAATAATATGAAATACAACTACGTTCAGATTTAACTAATCATATACTAAATCACGTAGAATGTCATTTGTCTTCACCTGACACTAACTAAAGTGATTGTGATTATCTCCAAATAAAATCAGTTGCACTTGTATCATCTTCATGAATCTTTTTTTCTTTTATAGTAAAGGATTAACCATGGAAAGCTGTGGAGCCCCTTAAGGAACATGGTTGAGAAAAAAAAAACGAATGTTAAAGAAAATTGTTTGATGAAAGGAAAAAAAAATGATCAGAGAATGTGGTTTTCTTTTTGGTGAGAGAAATTTTTTTCTCCCTCTACTTAAAAAAAACTTTTGATGGAAGAAAATGTTTTGATGGTGTAGGTGTCATGGTGGACATTCAATGGCATTTCAGCTGGATAAAAAAAAAATGATGTGCAGCCCTGTTGGGGTCCCTAGATGCCATTTGAGGAGGAGAACCTCAGGAGGTTCCTACAGGACCCAGAAGTGCTTCCAACAGGACACACTATGGTACCAGAAGCATTCCCAGGTCTGGCTTAATATAGGCCCACTGCCTCCTGGTTCCGACTCCCTGAGGAGAGAGGAAGGAGAGAGAAAAAGATCCACTTTGTCTTGGAACTGTGTATTTACTGGCTGTGAAATATGCTGTGAAATAAAATTACTTTATTTGAACCCAGGATTGTGTTGGACATTTTCCGACTTCATGGTCATTCCACAATTTGGAGTAAAAGTTGGGGATTGGTAACTCAAAATCGTAGTCTTCATTCATTCTCACAGCAGATGCAGTATTTTAGTCAACCTGATGTTTTGTGCTTACATGCTTCTGGTTCAGTCTACTTGTTATTTGACTGTGCTATCTGCTGTGAAAATGAGTGAACTTGTAATTACAAGTCATCAAAAAGCTGCAGACTGCCAGATTGTCTACTTGTTATGACTATGAAGACAGAGCTGGGTATTGGTTACTCACAATCACAGTTACAGTTATTCTCACAGCAGATACTGCAACTGAACAAAAATTACACTGAAATGCAAGACATAAACAGAGCATCATGTGACTGAAACAGTCACAATATCTACTATGAGAAAAAGTGAGATTGTGCCACTAATGCTAATACCCAATCATCTTCAAGTCATTTCAAGTATACCTTATGCAAGGAATGGTTAAAAAAAAAAAAAAAAAAGGACAAGTCTTACAATAGCCTAGTCAGAGCCCAAATTTCAGCCATACATAAAAAATATGTACTAAAGTAGTCTGCGGACTGAGTAGCCACTTGCAGCTTAACTGATATTGAAGTCTTCTATCAAAAGTTTGATGGTTTTCATGAAAAATGTTGGTGTTTCACAGCTGTGGTGTAAGATTTTTTTTTTTTTAATAGCCGTTACTTTACTTATAATCAATACCTCATACATTCCAGGAGATTTAGATGGTAGGTTTAATAACTGATGGGTAGATTTCAAATTTCTTTGAGGCTGTTACTACTTGGTGTCATGTCCTGAATACTGGTATTTTGCCTAAAGTTTTGACTCTTTTGAAAGACATATCTAAAGAATGTATGCAGTAAGTGGACATGAATATTGAATGTATTATGCTGGCCAGCATCATTTTTTTCAGGAGTGTGTTCTAAAAGGTATATACAGAAATCAAAGTAAGAAGGAGTGATGTCAGCTGTTAATCTGAAATGAGGAGAAACGAAGAGAAGGCATAACTGGAACTTGAACAGTTTTCCATAACCATTAGAAAACACTGCTTCATACAAAGTACCAAAAGCATCAGCTCAGAGACCTTAATATATTGACTAATTAGTACTTCAAAAACATTGTTCATCAGTTCATGTAAAACTAATGTCAGGGAAAATAAGACTTTTTTTCAATATTGTTTCATAGATTTTTTTTTTAAATTAATTTTAGCTTTCATTTCTTCATGGTAAATGAAGCATTGTACATGTTAGGTACCTAGGCATTCAAGTACTGCAGTGCTGTTGTTCAAGGTTTTTAGTGTAAGGAGTTTTCCAAGATTCACATCAGTTTAGCTATATTATGGCATCTGTCTATAGTTAACTGTAGCAGTAGAGTTGCAAGCTTTCGAGGCAGCTAAGCAAGAGTATTTTTCAGTTTCTTTGTTACACCTTGCCTGATGAAGGGGTCTTAGCTGCCTCGAAAGCTTGCATTTGTACTCTATTTAGTTAGCCAATAAAAGGTGTCATTTCACCCTACTTTCTCCTATAGTTAACTGTAAACTGGGAATATATTCTCATGAAAAAGCAGTCCTCTCTATTTTTAGAAATGAGCACAATTAACATTTTAATTTGTAAAATAATACATTCATCTATAAAAATGAAGTTTAACAAATGTTTAAAAATTATTTCTTTAATACTCACAGCTCCAAAGAATCCTGCTCGTACTATAGCTTCTTTTTTCGCAAGGTGAAGTACATAGTTAATCTTTTGGGCATACTTCTCCACTTCAAAAAACTCTTTTCCAAAAGCTCGAACTGTTCTAAGATTTCCAATCCTCTCTTCAGCTAGCTAAAATAAATATATAAACATACATGTATAATATACATTTCACAATAAGCAATACTAAAAGCATGATTGTAGAACTTGCCCCTGTATTTTTTGCAGAACCCAGACTTGCAGGGAGTAAAGGACCATAGCGTCAACAAGTACTGCTATAGGTAACATTCACTCACTCACATATTTACTGTAGGCTATTTTATTCACACCTGAAATGTATACCTTAAGGATTTCAAAAGAAACAGGATTACCCAAAGAACACTCAAAAAGAAAAGATTAGAAAATCAAATCAACCAAATATATAAAAAATCAAAAACAATATTTCTACTACTGTAAGAAATAGAACAAGACAATGTACTAAACATCAAACACATATATATTTCATATTGGGAAAATGAAGAATGACAAAGTCAATATTCACAATCATTATGTTTGATACTAAAACTTGCTGAAAAATCCATTCTTTAGACATGTTTTAGACATTTAAAAATACTATTTAATACTGGAAATTATTTAAAAAGTGAGTTATAAATTAACTTTAAAGAAATATTATAGTACCTGTAGTTTCCCATTGCACTTATATAGATGTATGACATTATTATGTATGCACAAGTCAGGTCCTACTTTCACCATCATGCAAAATATATTAATTAAATATTCAAAAGTAATCTATTGAAAAATGTAATAATTTAACCAGTGTCACAGCATCAAATAGTTTAAATAACAGTGATGCCTTAGTGGGAAAATGTAGAGGCATATAAAGAATATCTTGAGGGAGCACCACAACTCTCTTACAGTTAAGCATCAGCACTAGTGGAAAGCTAAGGCACACGTGTTCATAATTAAGAAAGCATTCATTTTAAGTAGGCGGCTGCCTCCAAAGCAGTTAAGAAAGGGGCTGTGCTGGACATAGACAGGCATTAAGTGAGAAAACTCATTAGGCACAAGTGGCTGTAGAAACAGTAAGCAAGTTTTCTTACCTAGAAGGAAGAAGGTGGTAAAATGTTTACTGGATTGAACAGTTCTTAGCAGTCAGGAAAGTAGAGCAATTCATTAGGTGTCAGGGTACGTGTTTATTAATAAAAAGGAAAACAAATGGTGTGAGTGGAGGACTTATACGTAAGGAATAAGAGGGGCACAAAATTATGAGAACAGACAGAGAAAAGTAAAGTTAACCTCATAAAAAGACAAACAGCATTATTAATGAAGTTTAATAAAGATTAATAAAGTGCCTATCTATCTATCTAGAGGGGGCAAATATTAAAGGAAATGAATGGCCTGAAGGAATAAAACAACCATAGCAGTTCTTTAATCTCAATTTTTAGAGCTTTAATAATTTAGTTTTACCATTTATTTTAAATTTAATAAAAAGGATAAACTGATTAAGTAATCCAAAGTCAAATGTTATTAATGAGGCCAGTCCAATGAAAGTTCTGTTGGATCTTGGAAGTTATGGAGGATAGCTTGGAGAAACCAGTCTTCCATGAGAGCTATGTCTGCAGGAAATGCACAGTTCATCTGGCACCTCAAGCTCAGGGTCTTAGAACTGGAGGAGGAGTTAGTTGGCCTGTGTTGTAATAAAGAATTAGCTGGACCTGGCCCAGGTGGCTAAAAGGGATAAAACTGGAATATGCTTTTAACTGTAGAGATAGTCTGGGAGCAGTGGAACAGGTTTAAAAATGTTTTACATATAATGCAGAACAAGTACATTTCAAAATTTGGAATTACTAGGAAATAAAAAAAAAAACTCTGCACTTGGTTAACAAAGAGTTGTTAACAAAGCTGCAAAGGTAAAAACAGCTGTACTGTATAAGACATATAAGACTAATAAGTCCAATGTGACCTGCAGGGTGTATGAGAGCATGAGGCAACCACTAAGAAGGATATTAAGGAAGCTCAAAGACAGTTAGGGAGGAATATAGCACATACATTTAAAGAAGAGCTAAAGAGATTCTTTCAATACTTTTGTAGTAAAAGAACAGACAAGGAGGAGTTAAAGTGAATCAGAATAGTGAAATTCTAAATAAATGTTAAAATGAGAAAGACAAAGATAAAGAAAGCCTCTTTGGTCTCCAGTTCACAAAAAGGATAGAGCAGCATTAGAAAAAGTCCCGAGAAGAACAACTAGAATGATTCCAGGGCTACAGGAGATTATGAATTATGAAGGGAACTAGTACAGTGATTTGAGACTGTTACTTTAAAACAAGTTCAGCAAGAACATGGGAACACACTTGGAAACTTGTTAAAGGTAAATTTGGTACAAACATTAAGAAGTTTTTCTTCACACACAGAACCATAGACACATGGAATAAATGACCAAGTAGTGTGGTCCAGTGGTATTTCAGATCTGATATTAATTGTAGTTTTAGATTTTATTTTGTAAAATAAATTTTTAATTCATTCTAGTTTTAAGTGGAGTCAAGAATGTCTATTTTTTAATTAATTTTTATTTCATTTAGTTCTGGCTTTTTTACATAATATTAGTACAATTTTAGGTTTATTTTTCCTGTTGCAAGACCGCAAATGCTGGCTTAGACATATTTCAATGCAAATTATGTTTCATTCAATAAAATACACTCACAGTTCATAATGCCGTTAAACAGAAGTGCTTGACTATCAATGATCAAATGGATGAAGTGGCCTAATGAGTATAATCAACAAGATCAAATGTTTCAACCCAAGAAGCCAGTCTGTGCAAGCACGTTGCTGTTAAGCTTTAAACAAGCACGCATTTCAAGGGTTTTGCTCATGCTAAAATGATGTCCATTACACAGATAGCCACATAGTGAAAATATTTTGCTTGACGACTGCCTGTAATGTAGGTGCACAGACAAGGTCCTCAGGCACTGGCGCCAGCAGACGGTACGTTGACGACTTCTGCTGGCAGTACTGAAGCAGGGACGTGCAGTGAGGTACTGACTCCTTCAGAGTCAGAGTTACACTATTCAGCAATCTTTACACACAGACAGGTAAGGCATATATTTGCCTAAGAAAGAACATTACATTTATAGCAGTGAGAGAGAGAGTGCATTTGCTCTGCACCCTCCATGTGTTCTCAATTTGCCATTGCAATTTCACAATTCATACTCATTAGATACAAATGAAAGTATTGTGTGTTGGACAAAAAAAAATGGATTTCAATTTTAACCTTAATTGAAATATTTAGTTGTTTTTAAAAGCTTTTAATTCTGATGCTTTAATCAGTTTTAATACAACAACAAAAGGATAACAAGAAAAACAAAATAATATTTTATTTAAGGTCAAAATTTAGTTTTTAAATATTGGATTTTTTTTTCTTAGTCTGATCCCATTTTTTATAAAATTGAAAACCGTTTATGGTCTTACCTTTATTTGTAAATGAAGTCCATGCACCTATCCTTCTCTATGAAAATCTCTGTTACTTTCTTGTAAAAGTCCTCCTTATTTTCCTTTAGTTTTAAAAGTCTTAATCTTCCATTTTGACAGTCAGTCAGAACAAAAAATAAAAATAAACGGACTGCTGCAGTGCACTTTCTGATATCACTAATTTATTGGCGCCTAGAGCCTCTGCGTAGAAGAACAGTAGCAACAAGCACCTGTTTGGCTCACATCCGCCTCATTCAGTGTGGCACGGTACTGTCTGCCTCACCTTGTGCCTTTTCACTGATGTTTTATGTCCGATCAGTGAGACTAGATATGTCACACACATTCATTAAATGTATCAGCTAGACTGTGGAAAGTCAGGGTGTATAATAACATCAGTGTGTGCAAACATTATATTGGTAACATACAGAAAGACAGCAACAGGCACGCACCAATTGCCTGCATCAACCCAGTGTGTGAGGGATAGCGCAGTCCAAGGGAAGGTGAGGCTCGTCTCATTGCTGCCGTGCCTCGCATTTCTCTGCTATATTTGATCAGTAAATGCGCAAATTCAGTGATTTTGACTATAATCTAAATTATTGGAATCATACAGAAAACAAATGTATAGCACAGACCAGTGGACAAACTTATTTTCTGTTATATAGTTTTTTTTTTTTCTTTTCATGTTGACAGGTGAGACCACATTTCCCTGTATGAAGTGTAGTCATGGTGCCAAAGAAGTGCTGGACTTCCACTAAGTACTGATCCAGGTGGCCCTGCACTGAAACTCCGAGACTTTTTACTTTTTCTTGATCACTAGATTTGCTTTTATTATCATCTGTTCTATAATTAAAGTATTTTTACACATTAATTTTTTGCGTTCTACCTGCAAACATCTGTGCAAAACTCACCATCGTCAACCACAAGTGCTTACTGCTTCAACCTGACAAGCCAAATGTGCTCAGCAAACAAACAACGGTCCTTTACGGAAGTTGTGCCACATGACTACAGTAAGCCCAAGTTGCAAGATTAACGCATAGTGAATAGCGCAATGTAACTGAACGCTCAGGGCGTCCTACAAACAACCCCACTGCACGACTGAACCGGACTGAATGAAAATGCTATTGCTGTTTCTTTCGTTTTTCTCAATTTTCGTTCTCGTTTTAGTTCATTCACATATCACTAATTTTTATTTTTATTTAGTTTTAGTTTCTCTGTTTGCCTTAATTTAAGTTCTAATTCTTTTTAGTTCTAGTTCTCGGTTTTCTTATGAAAATATCATTGGTGTGGTCGACAGTATAACTTTATGGACTTTCAAAACTAGATTCAATGTTATTTTGCAAGGATTAAGTGAATAGTACTGGCATGTTATGTTGGACTGAATAGCCTGTTCTCGATAGAGTGTTCTAATGCTCTAATAAATTGAACATCTATAGTATGCAGTCATAGAAAATATCCAAATCAATATCAGAAAAATAAAATAAATAAGCAAGCAAATAAATGAATAACCTAGTAAATATTTGAGAGGTATCAGAATAAACTGGTTATTAACAGTGGTTCTGTGAAGAAATGCCATATTTTCGCCTCTGTGATGAGTGATCGGCTTTTCACTTCTAGATTCCCCAGTCTGTGTCTTTATTTGCTACTCCGAATAAATGGATTAAATTTAACTGCACTCTAATATATATTTAAGTAAAAAAATATTTAAATAGTAAAAACCTCAAATTACTAATTTGATTCTACATCCTCAGGGTTAGCCCAAACTTCAAAGTCTTAACCACTATACCACATTGCTATATGTTGGGCTAGCCAACAATTACCCTACCAGCCAATTTCAAAAGATCAGCTTACATTGTCCAAGCCACACTATTTTATAAAGGAACTAATTAAATTTTATCAAAAAAGGATTTAATATTGAATTGTCAAACAAAACATTATTGTGATAACTGAAACAGTGCATATTTTATAAATTCTTTGTTTAGTATGGTTTTAAATATACTATAGCAGACAAACATCAGACTCCTTACTAAATAAAGAGGTACCAAGAAGAAACTAGATACTCACTGCAGAGTTGCAGGAAAAATATGTTACAGATGCTATAAAGCACTTGAAATTTCTTTTAAAGGTGCTTCGTAAGACTACTGACTAAGACCTGGTAACAAGCCAGTGTCATTATTTAAAATTTAATGAAAAGATTATGCTCAGGAAGTTTAATCGTATTTGTAATTGATAAATTTCAGCAGAATCCTACAAGTACTTTGCTATCACTAAGCATTTTCAGACTGTGCAAACCATTCATCTCCTCAGCACAGTGTTTCATTTCATACAGTAATATGGGAAAGTTTGAGAACCCCTCTCAGCCTGCATAATAATTTACTCTACTTTCAACCAAAAAGATAACAGTGGTATGTCTTTCATTTCCTAGGAACATCTGAGCACTGGGGTGTTTTCTGAACACATTTTTAGTGAAGCAGTATTTAGTTGTATGAAATTAAATCAAATGTGAAAAACTGGCTATGCAAAAATTTGGGTACCCTTGTAATTTTGCTGATTTGAATGCATGTAACTGCTCAATGCTGATTACTTAATGTCACTGCTGAAAATACTACTGTTGCCATAAGGCATGTCATATATTAAAAGGAAGTTGCTACTCTGAAAGTTCAGCCAATGATAAACAAAAATCCAAAGAATTAAGGGGGGTTCCCAAACTTTTTCATATGACTGTATGTAAAACTTCAGATTTAGAGTGTGAATATGTGTGTGAGTTTGTCCTGGTGTCTTGACTGTTACTGTCCACAGCCGTATACCAAATAAATTAGATATAGAAAATAAATGCAATGATAGTGAGACTTGGGCAGATGGTATGGAATTTTAAAATATTTAATTTTATGTTGCTCATAGGAAAAAAAAGAAAAAAGATGCATTATGATGTCAAAGTAAAAACAAAATTCTACAGATGCTTCAAATTAAGTATACTGCATACAGGCTCACCTGAATTACTTTATGAAAATGTGCGCATACAACTTGTGTTTCAAATGGGTATTCTACCATTTTTCCATAGCATTATGCCTCCAAAAAGATTGTGAAGTTGTTGTGAAAAGTCCAAGGATGATTGAAAGGCTGCTCCTTTGAATGTAAAACTTTAAGTAATAAATCTTCGAAAATATGGGGATTCGTAATATAGACATGTGGAATGTTGTTTTATATTATTCAGAGGCAGCTGATCATGAATATGATATTCATATATTTGATTCTTTACTGGTAGTTCTATCCTTCTAAGACCTCCTTCCATAAAAATTACAAATTTCAAACATAAGACTGTTGGGTACCATTTTAGATTTTGTCAAGGTCAGTCCAGTTAAGACTGAGGAGATTAAAAGGCTTAACACGTAACTCAAATCTTGGTGTAGAGTAGAAAGCTATAGGGTTATGGGGCATTGGGACTCTTGTTGGAACAGATGGGACCTGTTCTGCCAATGTGTTGGAGAGGCATATGAATAGGTTAGTCAAGGACTGTATAAACTAGGGAATGGGGGGACAGGCCAGATTTAGAACTGTACATAACCGAACAATCAGTAGTGTATAATAAAAATGCATAGTAATGTAAATTCTAACCCAATGTTTAAATGCAAAAATAAGATAAGTAACACATACTAAATAAAAAAAAGATGGGGATGAGTACAGCATTGAGGGATACACATTTTTTAAGAGGGATAAAAATGATCAGGCACGGAAGTTAGGTTAAGAAGAGCAGTGATGATTACTGAGCAGCAGTATGGTCTTATGCCAGGAAAGAGAACAACAGATGTAATGTTTGCTCTGAGGGCATTGATGGAGAAGTATAAAGAAGGCCAAAAGGAGTTGCATTGTGTCTTTGTGGACACAAAGAGTGCAGATGCAAAGACTAAAACTGTTAAGTTCAACTTTGGTAGGGAAACTTTTGAGCACATGCGGCAAAGTCTAAAAGGATAAAGTTTTAAGTGCGGAGACAGTCAGGGTGCCGTGGAACAGATTTAAAAATGTTTTACATATAATGCAGGAGAGGTACATACTTTAATTTGGAATTAGTGGGAAACTTAAAAAACTCCTCTGTGGGTTAATAAGCAGTTGAAAAAGAAGCTGCAAAGGAAAAAAACACCTATATATGGTGTATAAGATAAATAAATATAATGAGAAATGTAGGGAGTATGAGAGCACAAGGGCAACCATTAAGAAGAACAATAGGGAGGCCAAAAGGCAGATAAGAATATTGCAGAAAGAGATTCTTACAATACTTTAGTAGTAAAAGAATAGTCAAGGAGGAGTTGAAGTGCATCAGGAATAGTAAAGGGGAATTAAAAAAATACAGACAGTGAACTTTGTGAGGAAGTAGATAACCTCCCAGTGGTAAAACAGACTACTAAAGGAGGTAATGAGGAATTTGTAGAGGAAGAAGTACTGCTCAGGTTAAATAGGTTGAAATCAATCAAATCACTGGGACCAGAAAATATTTATCCTCAAGTTATTAAGGGGGCTTGCAGGTATCTTAGGATTAGAGCATGATGCACAGAGTACAAGTTTAAGGTAGTTAAGCTAAAGCTTTAGAACAGACTGGTGAGGTGTCATCCAGAGTACTGTGTACAGTTTTGGTCTCCAGGCTACAAAAAGGACACTGCAGTGCTAGAAAAAGTCCAGAGAAGAGTGACTAGGCTGATTGAAGGGCTACATGGGATGAATTAAAAGGCACCATTAAAAGAGTTGAACCTTGTCAGTTTAAGCAATATAAGATTAAGAGGAGACATGACTGAAGTGTTCAGAATTAACGAAGGGAATTAGTACAGTGGATTGAGACTGTTGTATTAAAATGAGTTCATCAAGAACACGGGGACACAGCTGGAAACTTGTTAAGGATAAATTTCATTAGATGGATTTTTTTTGCACAAAGAACAACAGACACATGGACTACGTTACCAAGTAGTGTGGTAGACAGTAGAACTTTAGAGACTTTCTAAGCTAGACTTGACATCTAGGACAAAGACCAACCTGTCAGTGATGTTACTAAGCATCTGCATGGCTAGGTCCTGTGTTCATAACATTCTATCAGTAACTCAAAGAGGTCACAAATTGATAGTAAACAGGCACCAGGTACTACTAAGAACACATCACCCATCTGATTTCTTTCTAATGATTTATTCACCACCTCTTATATATAAAAAAATTAAAGGAACACTTTTTAATCAGAGTATAGCATCAAGTAAATGAAACCTCTGGGATATTGGCCTGGTCAGTTAAGTAGCAAAGGGGGTTGTTAATAAGTTTCATTTGCTTTGGTGATAATGAAATTAACAACAGGTGCACTAGAGGGGCAACAATGAGACAATCCCCAAAACAGGAATGGTTTAACAAGTGGAGGTCACTGTCATTTTTCCCTCCTCATCTTTTCTGACTTTTTCTCACTAGCTTTGCATTTGGTAGCATGAGGCGATACCTGGACCCTACAGAGGTTGCACAGGTAGTCCAACTTCTCCAGCATGGCACATCAACATGTGCCATTGCCAGAAGGTTTGCTGTATCTCCCAGCACAGTCGCAAGGCCATGGAGGAGATTCCAGGAGACAGGCAGTTACTCTAGGAGAGCTGGACAGGGCTGTAGAAGATCCTTAACCCATCAGCAGGACCGGTATCTGCTCCTTTGGGCAGGGAGGAACAGGAGGAGCACTGCCAGAGCCCTACAAAATAACCTCCAACTGAACACTGGTGTGAATGTCTCTGACCAAACAATCAGAAATAGACTTCATGAGGGTGGCCTGAGGGCCTGACGTCCTCTAGTGGGACCTGTGCTCACTGCCCGGCACCTTGGAGCTCGATTGGCATTTGCCATAGAATACCAGAATTGGCAGGTCTACCACTGGCGCCTTGTGCTGTCACAGATGACAACAGGTTCACCCTGAGCACATGTGACAGACATGAAAGGGTTTGGAGAAGCCGTGGAGAATGTTATACTGCCTGTAACATCTTTTAGCATGACCGGTTTGGTGGTGGGTCAGTGATGATCTGAGGAGGCATATCCATAGAGGGACACACAAGTCCTCTACAGGCTAGACAACGGCACCTTGACTGCCATTAGGTATCGGGATGAAATCCTTGGACCCAATGTCAGACCCTATGCTGGTGCAGTGGGTCCTAACGACAATGCCCATCCTCATGTGGTGAAAGTATGCACGCAGTTCCTGGAAGATGAAGGAATTGATACCATTGAGAGGCCCCCACGTTCGCCGGACCTAAATCCAATAGAACACCTCTGTGAATTTATGTTTCAAGCCATCCAATGGCGTCAGGTTGCACCTCAGACTGTCCAGGAGATCAGTGAAGCCCTGGTCCAGATCTGGGAGGAGATCCCCTAGGACACCGTCAGTCATCTCATTAGGAGCATGCCCTGACATTGTCAGGCATGCATACAAGCACGTGGGGGCCATACAAACTACTGAGTACGATTTTGAGTTGCTGCAATGAAATTTCGGCAAAATGGACTTGCTAGCCACATCATTTTTCCTTGTTGATTTTCAGGGTGCCTTTGAATTCAGGCCTCTGTAGGTTGATAATTTTCATTTCCATCAAATGATGTGGCATCCTTTCATTCCTAACACATTACCCAGTACATATCAGTATAGATATCCAGCATGATTTTTTCCCCATTGAGATCTGATTTGTTTTCAAAGTTTTTCTTTCATTTTTTTGAGCAGTTTATATTGAAAACTGCAAATTTTGGACAGAATGATTCAAATTTTTACTTTTATTCATCTTAAATGCCCTACAGCCTTCTTTACCTGTATCATAATCATGGAATAAACAGCTGTGACACTATTAAATACAGATAATCAAATGAAATGATTTATTGAGCATTAAATAATATTCCACTTCTAGCACAATTTCCTACATTGCTTAAATATAGTTCAATCATCACTTTTTGTTAGCTTCATCAATTCAACTGATAGAAAAATTATTGGAACATACCTGTGTGGCATGTGCCAGTGAGTCCTGAGTCATACGAGACAATTTGCGAAGATATCTTCCATAGAATATTGTTACAACAGCAAGAGGTGGTATGATGCTCAGTACAAATGTGGCAAGAGCTGGGGATACATAAAACTAAAGGAGGTGAAAGAAATGATTGTTAAAAAGAGTTTATGTATGGATTTTACTAAAACATATCCTCACCCCTTACTCAAAAGCCAATACAATTAAGGCTTTGGTTCATTGTTATATATCTAATTCTGACCATCACCAAGAAAAAGTTCTAACTTACTTTTAAAATAAACACACAAACACACACACTGGATTCAGAAATTATTTAGACCCATTTACTTTCTGCACACTTTATTGCATTGTAGATTTTATTTTAAATTGATTTTTTTTATTTTTAACACTTTATTTAATTTATTAAAAGCAAGTAACATTCCAGACAAGCAAGTCAAATCTGACAAAACTAAGTTTAAATCAACCCTCACCCATGAGAAAGAGAGCAAGGCCAATAGCCAGAGTAAAACTTTAAGAGAAGAAAAGAAAAAAAAAAAAGAAAAATAATGGGGATGTTTTTGGGGGAGTCTCTTTCCTCAGTATAAGTGCTTATTTTAAAATGTTATTGATGAGATTCTGCCAGGGGTACAAAGCAAGGAATATAAATAATGCAGGATTTTATATCTATTGTGGACCAAGCCTCTATATGTCCATCTATATCTGTCAAAGTCCAGGTTTTTATTGCTTGTATATTTGCAGCCCAGTAATAAAGCTGAAAGTTAGGTACAGTCATGCCACATTCTGCCTTAGGTCTTTGTAGGGTCGCCCTTTGGATGAGTGGATATTTTGAATTCAAATAAATGAGGTTATGATTTAATCTAACTTGTTAAAAATTATTTATTAATGTATATGGGAATTAGTGCTGGGCAGTATACCGGTTCATACCGAAAACTGTTTTTTTTTTGTTATGATATGGATTTTTCTTATACCACAACACCGGTTTAAATTGCTTAAACGACGTTCGGAACATGGCGCAACGGGAAGCTTTTCAAGGGGGGACCTTTCTCACTGCTACACTGCTAATCACATGCATTAGTGTAAGTGTTGCGCGGGGGCTCTTTTTCACTGCTACACTGCTAAATAGGCATGCAACGGAGTACATGCGGTAGTATATGTATTGCGGGATGAAAATGGACAGAGAACATTCCGAAACTGAAGCTGTAGCTGATGATAAAGTTGAACATGATGACACAGAAGAACTGTTGCCGAAAAAAAGGAGTCACGTCCATTGCCTGGAGATACTTTGGTTTTAAAAGGGCGGATGTGGACCATTATGTTCAAATGTGTGAATACTGCTTCTATACTACTGGATAATACTGCAAGCTAAGTTGTACTTGTTTTATTTTTTTTCAATACAGTGTAATGTACCTGGGTACTGTGTAATAGTGTGACGGCATGTTGACTTTATTCTTGACATTTCTACTTTATTCTCGCCGTTTATGTCAAGATTAAAGTCCATCCATCCATCCATCCATTATCCAACCCGCTGAATCCGAACACAGGGTCACGGGGGTCTGCTGGAGCCAATCCCAGCCAACACAGGGCACAAGGCAGGAAGCAATCCTGGGCAGGGTGCCAACCCACCGCAGGACACACACAAACACACCCACACACCAAGCACACCCTACGGCCAATTTAGAATCGCCAATCCACCCAACCTGCATGTCTTTGGAGTGTGGGAGGAAACCGGAGCGCCCGGAGGAAACCCAAGCAGACACGGGGAGAACATGCAAACTCCACGCAGGGAGGACCCGGGAAGCGAACCCGGGTCTCCTAACTGCGAGGCAGCAGCGCTATCACTGCACCACCGTGCCGCCCCAAGATTAAAGTCGAAAATCATAAACTAAACTTCATTGTAAAATGAATATTTAATTTACTAGATTTTCTCAAACCCTGTCATAAGTTATATAGCACATTAAATGCTTTGTGTTAAGTGTTCCCCGAGCCATGTTAAATCGGTACGTGCTTCTTAAAATGACTTCCTCTTGTACTAAGGAGGTGCTGGCAGCGATCGCCGCACAGAATACATTCACTTCATGAAATTCCTGCTCCCTGAACATTTAGAATGCTAAGATAAATACTTGATATAATTTTCATGATGAAATGCATTAAAGCATGTATTAAGCATGTGGGGGCACTGGTGTACCTGACTGTTTATCCAGGGCTTCTGGTTGGGAATTTCCTGTCTGGTATTGTGGGCACGATGTTGTCAATACAGGTGCTAATGTACCCAGTCACGTACTCAGCATAGTCCTGCATGCTGATAGAAGAGTCCTCTATAGTGGCTGCAACCCTAAACACTTTCCAGTCAGAGCAAAACAGTCCTGCAGGGTGCTCTTAGTTTCTGGGGTCCAAAGTTTAAGTTGCTTAATGATAGGGTTTGTTTGTTTCAGCCTTTGTCTGTAGGCTGGGTATAGGAACATAGAGACATGTTCCAATTGTCTGAAGTGGGGGCGGAGTGCCCCTGTATGCACCGCGCATGTTGCTGTAAACATGATCCAGTGTGTTCTTTTCATGAGTGGGAATGTTCATGTGTTGGTGGTATTTAGGAAGTACAGTTTGTAAATTGCACTGATTAAAGTCGCCAGCTGCAATAAAAACAGCATCGGGATGAGTCGTCTCTAAGGCGCTGATGACATCATGGAGTTTGCCAAGCACTGTTGCGGAGTTAGCTCAAGGGTGGATGTAAACAGCAGCCAAAAACACAGCAGTGAATTCCCTCAATAATATAAGATAATAGGGTCGGCATTTCAGAAGGAAAAACTGCCTATCTTGTGAACAGTGCTTATAAACAGTCCGTATATCTCCACACCATGAATCTATACTAATAAAAGGCAAAGCCCTGACTGACTGACTCACTCACTCACTGACTCATCACTAATTCTCCAACTTCCCGTGTAGGTAGAAGGCTGAAATTTGGCAGGCTTATTCCTTACAGCTCACTTACAAAAGTTAAGCAGGTTTCATTTCGAAATTCTACACGTAACGGTCATAACGGTCGACAACGTCCGCCATGTTGAACTTTCTTATTTATGGCACCATCTTCACGAAATTTGGTAGGCGGCTTCCCTGCACTAACCAAAACCGATGTATGTACTTATTTCGATGGTATGACACCACTGTCGGCTGCCATATTGAATTTTCCAACGTCACTAATTTTCACAATGTCCGCCATGTTGAACTTTCTTATTCATGGCCCCATCTTCACGAAATTTGGTAGGCGGCTTCCCTGCGCTAACCGAAACCAATGTACATACTTATTTCGGTGGTATGACGCCACTGTCAGCCGCCATATTGAACTTTCCAACGTCACTAATTCTCCAACTTCCCGTGTAGGTAGAAGGCTGAAATTTGGCAGGCTCATTCCTTACAGCTTACTTACAAAAGTTAAGCAGGTTTCATTTAGAAATTCTACGCGTAACGGTCATAATGGTCAACAATGTCCGCCATGTTGAACTTTCTTATTCATGGCCCCATCTTCATGAAATTTGGTAGGCGGCTTCCCTGTGCTAACCGAAACCAATGTACATACTTATTTTGGTGGTATGACGCCACTGTCGGACACCATATTGAACTTTCCAACGGTCTTTGTTAC
>JANRMT010062791.1:2102209-2183413 GCA_026402145.1 Polypterus bichir lapradei | reverse complement strand
CGAGCCCGCGTGCTATTGTGGTTTTGCTTGTGTGCTTCAGTAAGTTACCGTCCCCTCGCTCTTACTTTTTTACCGTTCATCTAATGAATACACTGAGTATGGCTTTACCAAAACAATCATTGATCGCGAATAAAGTATCCATTATTCATGAAGCTTCAATAGGTGATCTGTCTTTCTGCGTTAACCGCATGCGTTTTCATACGTCTCAAACTAAGGAGATGCGAGGTTAAAATAAATCGAGAAGCGCGCGTACATACTTAGTGCATCCCCTCTCGGGAATCGAACCTCGGACGTGGGCGCTACAGCCGAATGCTCTAGTATTGCGCCACGGCGTGTGGTTTGTCTATTTGAGCGTAGCAGTGTAATTCGGTTTTTGTTCAGCACTCTTTGGAACTGTTGCTTTTTGTCTGCGCACTGCGTCAGGTCACGTGAGCTGCTGAATATGGTTTTATATGTCACTCGCTCGCTTCTAATTGTTTCGCTGCCTTCTTAATTATATAATGCATGTTTTCTTCAACGCGTTCTTCCTGGTTTTCTACGTAATGCGTGATTACGTGAGAGGCGTGATGATGTCACACGAAACTCCGCCCCTCTAGCTGAACTCCATTACAGTAAATGGAGAAAATTAGCTTCTAGTTATGACCATTATGCATAGAATTTCGAAATGAAACCTGCCCAACTTTTGTAAGTAAGCTGTAAGGAATGAGCCTGCCAAATTTCAGCCTTCTACCCACACGGGAAGTTGGAGAATTAGTGATGAGTCAGTCAGTGAGTGAGTGAGTGAGTGAGTGAGTCAGTGAGGGCTTTGCCTTTTATTAGTATAGATAAGAGCAGCTCACTTCTGAAAATGGAGTCGTACGGGATTGAACTCATGACCTTTTGATTAACAGTCAGCAACTCTTATTACTGCGCCACCAAATCGGTTGTATTAAAAACGTGTCAATGTTGTACCCTAACATGGGTTCTTTTTCTGCGGTTATATTTTTGAATAAAAGTGCACTTGTTTTGTTATACTTGTACCTTTAGTGAAAGTGTTTATTTGATATTTGGACTTCAGGCTTCACACATTATACGTTTCATGTCTACATTTTGTCAATTATTACTAAAACATGAAAATCATTTCTGTATTAACAATGTGTTTACATAGATTGTTGCAGACACGGAACAGACATGAAATGCATGTGTTCCAAATAACGATATAGTATTTACTCTATACAACTCTAAGCAACTGACACGCAGGTAAACAGACCTGAGCTGAGAAAACTTTGTGCGGTGGTGGAGAAATGTGATTTGTGATTTGAAATGTGACTTGAGATATGAAAACTTTGTGCGGAGGGGGGTTATGATAGCAGGCTGCTTGCTGCTTATTGACACATTTACAAGACAAAAGACGCTGACGGAGAAATGTGAATGGATTTAAGGTGGGACGGATTTACGGGTTTTTTCATAGGCTTTGGTAATTCTAGTGTTAAGTTCAAAAATAAAACTTGTTTAAAAGTACTATTCTGAGTGTTATTTGTGAAACTCTGAACCCAATATGTGACAACTGGTACCAGGAATGGGGTTGCACAAAAATGGTTCAACAACAACAGTAATATTATGCCGAATGTGTCGTGCTTCCCCTGATCTTGAAGAGAGGGTTCCTATATGTGCAAAGGATAGGCTATAAAAAATATTTGCTATCGATGACAATGAGAGCTTTCTATTTACCTTTGGTTGCACCGCCACGATGATGTGCTGGGACAGAAGAAATTGAGCCACTGTCCTTGCCACTTTGCTAACTGGCGATGCTTAGCAGGCTATAGAGAATATTTCCTTCATCAGGATGGATGACTATGATTTTATGAAGGAGCAAATTCTTCTTCATACCACTTTAAGTTCTCTAGTTAAGGGATTTAAGTTCAGAGTTTGACAAATCAACTTACAGTCTGATAAGAGCTCAAACACAGGACTTTTTGAATTTCATTCAAAGCTGATTTTGGAATGATCCTTTGGAATACATAATAGAGAAACTTGCTATATATGGGATACTGAATTGAATAAGCGAAGAGCACCATAAATAGATGCTTAGAAGAGATGGAGGGTGCAAAGGCTACTCTGAGAGACTATCCTAGACTGGCTAACCTAGGCTGGTACCTGATCCGAAACTACCATCATGCCCTCATTCAGCTCCCTGAGGAGTAAATTATGCTTGATGCAAGTTTATACCAGAGCCTCACCCTCAGACTACAGCTCAGAGCACCCCGGGCAGTGACCACTGCAGGATCCAGCGAGAACTGCTACAAAAGCCAAGGTATAAAAAGCTGGAGCAAGCAGATATTTGCTGTGTCTATGGTGATGTTAAGCAATATGAGACTGTACTGTAATCCTGTAAAATATAGGGGGAAAACATACAGGGTTTGGACAGCAAATGTGGACCCTTGTCCCTTCCAATGCTAATCAGGAAACTAAACAGTCTTTTCTCTCAGATGCATAAAATTTGTAGAGGGAACTTTTTTCCAATTCTCCAAAGACTTAAAATGTGGAAGAAGGCATGCTCGTATTGTTGCTGGTCCGGAAGTTAATTTAGAAACTAAACTAGATTTAAGTAGTGAAAATAAACAACAGACTCCTACCCCAGATTTAGAGGAACTATTCTTAGAATCCTCAGAAGAAATGCCTGGACCTGACCTGATGGCAATGTCCCTTCTACCTCCTCTGACAATAACAAAGGGTCACCAATTTATACTGCACAAATTATTACAGAATCCGAGTTTGTGAGATTACAAAAGTAAGACACAAAGTTTCAAATTTGCTTTCAAACAGGCTTGATTGAAAGATGATTCATACTATAAACATCAGAATGGCCACAATTTGAAAACTCCACATTTATATTAAAAAAGGCTTCTTAAACTGTGTGATATCTGACCATATCGCTATTGATTCTGTATGGTGACTGTTCTACTCCTTGTGAACTCACATGTTAGGTGGCTATCTCGTCTTTGAAAATGTAAGAGAATGTATGTTAAAGCATTTTTATTAGGTAAATGTGGCTAGTGATGTAGAAACATTTTGTAGATCTTGTCTTGAATGTCAAACAGTTTCAGCACACCAACCGCCTTGCATTCCCCTTGTGCCAAAGCCAATTTTAGGAGTGTCTTTTGAAAGAGCTAAAGAGGGGGCTGTTGAACCATTGCCAAAGATTAAAACTTATTTCAGGTTTAAACTAAAAAACCAGGTCATTTAATTTAACAACTCAACAACATCCTGGTGCACAACAAGTTAACGCAGGTGTCCTGTCCAGGCACATGATGCCACCGTTACAGAGTTAATTAAATAAGTACACAAAGCTGAGGGAAAGAATGTGAGCAACTGGATTGTATTTTTCATTTTAGAGCTACTCAGTTAACAGAGAAAACACACTTATAGATAAATACTGTTTTTTAAAGATGTAGGATCGAATGCAGTTTTGCATGCATCTTTGCACAAATCTTATATTTCATGGTAACAAAAACCTTTATGGCTAGTTAAATGCCAAGACATTCAGTTTACTCCCCAGCAGGCATTTCCTTCTTACAAACTGTGGATGCTTGTGGTCCCTCAACTTGCAGTTTGATGGCATTGACAAAGTCAAGTCAAGTTGGGGACCAGGCACTGGTACAATGCGTTCCCACACCCACTACACGATGAAACAACTGAGGATCCTGGTTGGCAACCCCTCAGGCAGACACGCGGTCCAGTCCCACCCTCCGGAAATGACCCTTTATCTGCCGCAGCCAGGTGTTACATGGCCGACCCCCTTGGCCTGGTCCAGCCACTCGGGTCCCCAACAATGAGGATCTTACAAGCTGGATCACCCTCGGGGAAACACGCCACATGGCCAAAGTGCCGTAACTGACGCTCCCTCACAATGCAGGTAATGTGTCTCATTCGGGACTCCATGAGCAACCGCTCATTCGACACAAAGTCAAACCAACGATACCCAAGGATTTTCCGGAGAGACATAGTACCAAAGGAGTCCAGTCTTCGTCTCAGGTCACTGGATAGCATCCAAGTCTCGCAACCATATAGCAAGACAGGATGCACCCAGACTCTAAAGACTTGGACATTCGTCCTTTTGCATAGATATCGGGAGCGCCATACACCCCTTTACAGCGACCTCATGACCCCACCATGCTCTCCCAATCTGTCTACTGACTTCATAGGAAGAGTCACCAGAGACATGAATGTCAATGCCAAGGTAAGTAAACCTCTCGACAAGGTCGACACTCTCTCCACAGATAGACACAAGGCTGATGGCTGTGCCCAAGAGGTCATTAAAGGCCTGGACCTTGGTTTTTATCCAGGACACTCGCAAGCCCAGACACTCAGACTCCTTGCTCAGTCTCTCGAGTGCCCCAATCAGGACCTCCATTGACTCCACAAAGATCATAGCATCGTCAGCAAGTCAAGATCCGTGAATCTTTCTTCACCAACAGATGCTCCACAGCCGCTGGACCCCATGAACTTGCCCAACACCCAGTCCATACAAGCACTGAACAGAGTAGGAGCAAGAACACACTCCTGACAAACCGCAGAATCAACTGGGAAAAATACAGAAGTTCTCCCTCCATTCTGCACAGCACTCACAGTACCAGTGTACAGGCCAGCCATGATATTCAGCAACCTTGAGGGATCCTGCGAACCCTCAGGATGTCCCACAGGGCAGCTCAATCAACTGAGTCACACGCTTTACGAAAATCGACAAAGGCTGCAAAGAAACTTTGCCGATATTTGCGGTTGCACCCCATGAGTGCCAGGATGCAGTCTATGGTAGACTGCTTAGGCGTAAAACCAGACTGTTCCGATCGTTGGTAGGTGAGCAAGTGATCACGGATACTATTGAGGACGACCCTAGCAAGGACCTTACCTGGAACCAAGAGCAATGTTATCCCCCTGTAGTTGCTGTAATCCAGGCGATCACCCTTCCCTTTCCAGATAAGGACAAGTCCCGTTTTCCAGTCAGTTGGGATGATGCCAGTCTCCTAAATGGAAGCAAAAATTGCTTGCAATGCCAGGAGGTATGCCTTCTCCAGGCTGGTGATAAGGCTGTCCTCCTCCTGACAAAGTTGTATTTTAATTTTTGTAATTCTGAGGAGATTCTTCTTGCTGTTACCATAGGGGTTGTAGGTTTTACAGGGATGGGTTGCTAGCCCAATGCCCAACCCTCCCACTTTCGCATCCAGGATTGGGACTGGCTACGGAAACAGCAAGAAGAATCTCATGTATTTCTGGTCAACCAGGCAGGAATTCGGTTTTGAGTCATATGACAGTGCTAGAGCAAACATGCATCGGTGTCCGATGCCCAAAGTTTTTTTCCTCAGCCAAGAACATCACAAGAACTGGGACATGGAATGTGCAAGCATTGTATCAGACTGGAAGACACACCCAACTCCTACAGGTCTTCACTGATTACAGGCTCAAACATGCTTGGTGTAAGCGAGGTCAGTTGGACAGAGAGTGGACAAATCAACAGCAGTGGCAAGACCATCCTGTATGTAGGCAGTGAAGAACGGCATGAACATGGAATCTCATCCTGGGTCAACAATCAACGAAGGCACTAATTGGATGGAAAGCAGTCAGTGATCAAATAATCACAGCCCACTTTGCTCTTGGCAACGCCAAAGCAACCATCGTATAAGCTTATACACTAACAATGTAGCGAAGGACAAATTCTTTGAGCATCTCAAAGACATCTTTGACAGCATTTTTAACTAAAACCTGAAGGTCCTGATCAGGGACTTCAATGCCCAACTGGGCGGCCGCTGACAAGAACTGGAAAACATACTTGGAGCCCATGCATCCTCATCTCTACTTAACGACAATGGCAAGCAACTGGCAAACACAACAGACTGTGTCTCAGGGACACATATTTCCAACGTCTGCGAATTCACAAAAAGACCTGGAGGGCGGACATCGGATTGGATCATAATCTAGTTAAGGTGGACATCAAACTTAAGCTCTGAAACAAATGGCAGCTCATACCAAACAGACCATTCACAATGGAGAAGCTCAAGGAATCTGTAATTGCTGATACCTTCTCTCTGGAATTACGCAACCACTTTCCCCTCTCAAGGATGCAGTGGATGAAGATGGCCTCTAGAACAATCTCGGGGATACCATAATGAAGTGCAGCCAAAACACCACTGAGAGATGCCAAGGAAAACATAAGGAACAGTGATTCCAAGACAAATTGTGGAAGCTGACCCATAAAAGGAAAGTTGCAAAGCTGAAACAGGAACAGGCCAAAGATATGAATGAACCGGAAGAAATGAGACGAGGATACACTGAGCTCGACTGGCCGGTGAAGAAAAGCAGCCAATAGGATAAGAAGGATTGGCTGGAATGGAAAGGTGGTGAAGCGCAAAAGGTGGCTGACCGAAACAACTCTAATACTCTCTAATGTGTCGTCGATGAACTGACCGGAAGGAGGAACGGTTCTGGTGTGTCGATCAAGGACAAGAATGGGAAGCTTTTAGACACTAAAGAAGAGCAGAACAAAGGTGGAACCAACACTTTCAGGAAACCGTCAACCAACTAGACCCCACCATCACATACAACTTCGATGAAGAGAATCCTCAACAAGAGCTCCAAGTGAACTGGTGAAATCACCATCAAAGAAGTAAAGATTGCAATTAGAAGCCTCAAGAACAACAAACAACAAAGCAGCTGGCTTGGACTAAATACCTGCAGAGATCCTAAAATATGACAGCTAACTCATGACAGAAGAATTGACATTGCTGTTAAACAAGTGCTGGAGAAGTGGTGCAGTTCCAGAGAATTGGAGAGGATGCGCTATTGTCAAGATCCACAATAAAGGCAACATTGCCAAATGCACCAACTGGCAGTGCATTACCCTTCTCTCAGTACCAGGAAAGGCATTCTGTGCAGTCCTCTTTCAATGGCTACAAAGCACCTTTGACCAATGACTGAGAGGGGAACAAACCCATTGCAGCAAGCAAATCCACACCTCAGGAAACCTTACGAAATCATAAAACATTGCATTGAGTATCAGCACCCACTGGCCATCAACTTCGTTGATTTCAAGTAAGCGTTCAATAGTGTCAACCGAGAGTTGATTTGGCAAATCCTGTGCCTGTAAGGCATACCGGCAGTCTTCATTACCATCTTCAAGAACCTGTATCTATGATGAAGCTGCTGTGTCAGGACCATGAATGGCCACATGGAATTCTTCGAGATTGCCCTTGGGATCAGACAAGGCTGCATCCTTTCACAGCTTCTCTTCCTTGTGACCCTCAACTACGTCATATGATGAGTTGGAACACGCATTGGGGCAGGCATCCACTAGTCCGACCAAGGTCTTCTTTGCGACCTGGACTTTACCAACAACATGGACTTTACCAACAACATTGCCCTGCTTCAGGAAGAAAAGCCAAAGTTGCAACATGTGATGAGTGACCTGGATAGAGAGGCAGAAAAAAATGGCCTCTGGAAAAGCACGAAGAAGTTGAAGATCATGTTACCTCCATGGCCCAAATATAGGCAGTGCAATAAGCAGTATAGCGTAGTGGTTAAGGCTTTGCATTTCAAACCCTGAGACTGTGGATTCAAATCCCACCGCTGATACTGTGATCAATTTGAAAACAATAAAGTCGTCAAATAAATAAATATTAATGTAAATATGAGGAATCAGAGTCGGACCACAGCAGTTGAAGACAGTGGAGAGGTTCAAACACCTGGGCAGAGTAGTCCACCAGGATGGAGATGCAGAGGTGGCTGTCAAATATCGCATCAGGAAGGTGACAGACATTTTCTGGAGGATGAATAAGATCTGGTATTTGCCATCTGTATCCCTAAAAATCAAGCTCCATTATTTCACCCCCATCGTGGTCATTATAACTATCTATGCCAGTGAAACCTGGAAGGCATTAACAAATATCAACAGTGACTTCGAAGTCATTCAACAGAGGTGCCTCCACCAAATCCTAAAGATCACATAATTCAACCACATCTCCAACGAATAGGTGATTTGAAGGAGTGGCTCATGCAAATCACACGTCAAGCACTCAGATTGGCCAGCCACATACTTTGCATGGAGAGCGATCAGGTCCCTAAGGTGGTAATGAGATGGACACCTCCTGGAGCTAAGCAACCATGAGGACATCCCAGAATTACATGGAGAAGAACTTTTGTGCAAGACCTTAAGGCACTGAACACCATATGGCATTATGCTGAAGCACTTGTTCAAGATTGGAACTGCTGCAGAACCATTGCTGTCAATTTGCCACATAGCATGGGGGATCCAAGTCTAAGTAAGACTAATTCTGAGGAACTCTTGAGTGGAGTCAAATGTGGCAGGCAGTGCAGCACAGTGGTTAAGGCTCCGGACTTCAAACTCTGTGGTTATAGGTTCAGAAAATGCCACTGACACTGTGTGACCCTGAGCAAGTCACTTCACCCGCCTGGGCTCCAACTGGAAAATGAATAGAAATGTAACCAATTGTATCTCAAATGTTGTAAGTCACTTTGGATAGAGGCGTATAAATTTGTAAATAAGTAAAGAAGTTTATCACATTTGCGCTGTGTCTTTCAACAACTTCAAAGTTGTTAATATAATTTCAACAATAAAGTGTGTTTAAAAGGACTTATCTGAGAGTTAATTGTTCACCTCTGAACTCAATACATGGCAATATAGATAATATGTGCCAAATTATATAATTACATAATCAATGTACATATATATCAATGTACCGTATATATTATATATATATACACACACACAGTCAAAAGATTTAGAACACCTCAGCTTTTCTTTAAATTTACTCAGCTGAAATGCAATGAATGACTTGTAACAGTGAAAAGGAAAGCAGTAAACTGTTAGAGGTTTAAGTTAAATTTAGGTTAGCAAAAACTGAAAAAGGGCAATATCAGAATAAACAAATAAACAAACTAATATGTTCAACCTACAGATGTTCTGCAGCAATTAAAGTAAATTAAGCCCAGCAAGCTGAACCAAACAACTTGCACAGGTGTCCCAACATCTTGATTACTTAAAATCCCTCTGTCTGTCTTAAAGCAGAGTTGGAACAGACTGTATCACTACACCCTCTGAAGTTTTACTTGGACGATATTTCAGTGATAGTGACAAGAAAATGACAATTAACAAATTAAATAAGACATAGCATTATTATCCTTTTAAATGTAGGGTATTCATTTAGAAAAACTGTCAAAAAAAAAAAAAAATCTAAGTGACTTGTGAGTACAGTGTCTGTCCTACACAATCCAAAGGCAACTGGAAACTGGAAGAAACTCTGATAGGAAGAGATCTGGTAGACCCAAAGTCACAACTCAATCAGAAGACACGTTTTTGAGGGTCACCCGCTTGCGTGATAGGTGCCTCACAGCACAACAGCTTCAAGCACAGATTAACAGTGGTCGAAAAAAAAAAAAGCAAGTCTCAGCTTCCAGCCCAAAACCGGTATTTCAAGGTCCTATTTTGTCTTTTAAGGAATGGCTTTCTTACTACCACTCGTCTTGTGTGTGTGTGTGTAGTGGTACCCGGATGAAGGTGGTACCCATCCAGGACGCCCGAGAAGACAGGAGGAGGGCTTACGCTTCCTCCAGACCTTGAGGGGGCGACCACCCTGGGGGCCGCGGGTAAAGAGCTGGGAAGCTTGACCCTGTAGGGACCCAGGGTTACGGCCAGTGGGACCCCAATACCTGGAAGACCCTGGACCTCAGCACCTCCGCCACACCAGAAAGTTCTGGGGGGAAGAGGAACAGGGACACCCGGAGTGCTTCCGGGGAGACAGACGACACTTCCACCACACTGGGGCATGTCGGTGGGAGATTGCCAGAAACACACCTGGAGCACATCTGGGTGCTTATTTAAAGGGGCCGCCTCCCTTCAGAGGGGACAAGAGTCGGGTGGAAGAGTGGACAAGGTCTCTGGAGGAGGCAGGAGGCGGTCAGAAGAAGAAAAGAGAGAGAAGGCATTGTGTTGGCCTGGACTGAGGGGTATTGGGGCTTGTGAACATTGACTTTTGTAAAAAACAATGGAAAATAAACGTGTGTTGGGTGACGTGAGCGTATCTGCCTGTCTCTGTCCGGGGCAATGTTCACTATATATATATATATATATATATATATTTGTGTTGCAGATTTGATAGTATATATAATGATACAACTTGTAAATATTTCAAACAGTATGCTTAAGAAAAACCTAAGACATGAAAATAAGTCATTTTATTAAAAAAATGTCTTAAGGACACGACTTTGTAATGACTGTCAAAAACAGAGATATTCCATAGGTATCATCATTTAAATTGTCTGAAGCCTTCTAAGAGCAGCTAGTATAACTATTTATATTGCTTTATAACTGAGGCAACAGTCATTGTGATCCTTACTTTCATTGCCTTTCCCATGCTGTTTTGCAACATAACATTGCAACCAGATTAAACATTGGAATAACACCTATGAGTGAATGATTAGCATCAGCTCAAGTGGTAGAACCACAGTCAGACCTTTGTATATACCATTAAATCATTAGCCCTTGTTTTTTATGTATAAACACAGAGTTTAGAATATTATTTATTCATTATTATTACTACTACTACTAATAATAATAATTTACACTTAAACATATATTTTTTTCAAAATGCAACCTGTGTCTCACTGATGGTACTACAGGGGGAAACTTTCCTGCCAAAATACAAATAAATTAAAATAAGGTATGCTGTCAGAAAAAAAACATTGCTGACAATGGGAGAACTTTTATATGACATGCCAGAAACCAATGCAAAACTTTTTTTTTTTTTTTTTAAATCAAAAATGTGACACAATCAGAGGTTTAAAACTTGAAACTTCAAAGTATACTTATGAGAAGGAGTCATAGTGGTCATTAGGTACATGTGGACAATGGACAGAAGCAAACAAGAAGTTTAGTAAGATGTTAGTATATATAAAATTGATGTGTACAGTACAAGAGAAGAGATGTTACAGTTAAGCAATATAACACACTACTGAGGCCTTATCTGGAGTATTGTGTACAGATGTGGCCTCCATATTATAAAAAAACCCAATACAGCACAAGAGAAATTCCAGAAAAATAATAATAAAATAACATATTTAACTGATCAGCTTCTACCTGCAGTGTAACACAATTGATTTGAATACACTGCAATGGTACGAACAAATGGATAATGTAATGCAGTTGTTATGTATAAATATGAATTAAAAATACTTAAAGTACTTTTTTAATGGTTTCCAGCTCACACAAACATAAAATGGATTAAGAGGACTTAAGAATGTTATGCTATGTTACACAATTTTCCGCTTTTATAAAGTCAATAGTTGGAAATTCATTAGGTATAAATTTCACACAAATGTTAGAAGCTCTTTCTTTACACAAAGTACCACAAACACATCAAATAAATGACCACATAGTATGGTAGAATAGCACTATAGGAACCTTCAAATCTCTTCAATGTGATTTTGGAGAATCTACAGTAGGTAAATAGGATTGGTGTGGTTGTTGGGTTGAATGGCATGGCTAATTTTCAAAACTGTTTCAATATTCAATTTCATCTACACTCTTAAGAATAAAAAGGTGCCAGGCTGGTTCTTTCGAGCAATGCCATAGGCAAACCATTTTTGTTTCCCAAAAGATCCATCCAATGAAGATTTCAGAAAGAATGTTTATTTATTTAGATCTGTAACAGACTTCATACAACTCCCTGTATTCTTCCAATACTTAGATGTTTACATTTTATGTTACAATATACACTGTTGGAGATGGCTGGGGGGGCCAGGAGGACCGGAGGAGGGCTTACACCTTCCCCAGACCATGTGGGTGCGACCGCCTGGTACCTTTAGGGGCCACGGGTACAGAGCTTTGAAGCTCAACCCTGTAGGGGCCCGTGGTCACCGCCAGGGGGCGCCCCTATGCCGTTGGAGCCCTGGACCTCAGCCCTTCCACCACACCCGGAAGTGCTGGGGGCAAGAGGAACAGGGACATCCGGAGTGCTTCTGGGGATGCAGCCGGCACTTCCGCCACACTGGGGCGTGTCGGTGGAAGATTGCCGGGACACACCTGGAGCACATCCGGGGGAGCATAAAAGGGGCCACCTCCCTTCATACAATGGCTAGAGTCGGGTGGAAGAGGACGAGGTCTCTGGAGGAGGCAAGGAGGCGGCCTGAAGAGAAAGTGAGGTATTATTGTATTGGCCATGACCTTGGGAACTTTTGGGGTTTTTGTGCACTTATTGCATTTAGAATATGTCCATTAAACGTGTTTTGGGTGACATGAACATGTCCGCCTGTTTGTGTCTGGGTCGGCTACCACAACACTCTTAAAAATAATGGTTCTTTAATGGCATTTTATGGTTATTAACTGAGTAGTGTAGTCCCTCGCAGACCAAGCACAATTTCATTCTGGAAAGGGTTCTTTGCATATGAAGTTCATTCTTTGTGCTTTGAAAAACTTCCTGATATTTGATTTTGATTTTTTAATTTGATATACCTTGTTAATCCCATATGCAGAAGAAACCTGAAATATTTAATGCTTTATGGGCAATCTAGTAGGATACGAACACATTAAGACAACTTGAACACAGCCCCTGCTAATTTATGCAGCAAGAGTCACTTTAAAATCATGACTCATTGGTATTTTACAGCTCTGTTACCATTTATTCATGGTTATTTACAGCATGGAGTCTGTTAAAGTAAATAAGTAAATAAACATTTGTGATGAGATCACCACCAAACCAAACATGGTAAGTGTGTGTACAAGGCACCCAAAATTTTTCAGAACAAATTTACAAAATATCAGAGTTTAAACAACAAAAAAAACCTCTTGACTCAGCATGCATGGGTAATAACATGCTACTGGGTAGAGGCATCATGCTATATACCATGTTTAATAACAAAAGTTGGAAAGCCATGTAAAACAGAAAACAATCTGAATCTGTCAGCTACAAACCAAATGAGGTTGTGTTGCTAGTACAAAAGCCCACATGCAGCTAAATCCAATGTAGTAATAATAAATAATAATAATGATAATAATAATAACAACAACAGGCATATACTTTAACCGATCAGTTTTTACATGGAATGCAAAAATGATTTTAATGCACTGCAATAAGACCAATCAATAGATATTGTGATGCATTTGTTATGGACAACCATAAATTTAAAATACTTAAAAACATCATGAATTGGTTTCAGCTGACACAGTCCTGGACTGGATTAAGAGGGTCAGGGTATAAAGACAGAATAAATAGTGGATATACTGTACAGTGCTTTGAAGTGGGCTAAAAATATCAGTAGATTTCTAATCATGTTAGTAGGTATCTAGTCCACAAAATATTATTTCTATCATTTGTAACTGCTATGTGGTCAAATTACCTTTCTGTAAGATTACCATTAGCCAGTTACTAAGTATTTCTCGTTTGTCTGATATGAACAAAAAAATATATATAATGACAAACTTTACATTGTTTTATTATAATCACAAATGATTTTATTACACCTTACTTTCTCCTTGCAAATTTTGAACCAAACACCAACGTAAAACTAAATAATGAAAGCTATTAACCCCTTTCCTCCCTAATTGTAATGCGATTTTCTTTTGATACCACTCTTTAAACCTTTCTGAACAGCTCCAGCCTTTCATATTATATATCTGGCATAGCAATCAACTCAAGGTCTGAATGTTCTAAAGCCTATGAAAAAGCTGTCTAAATTCAGGGAGATCTGAGTTAATGTTCTTTTTATAAGTGGGACAAAAATATATCTTATTTATTCCCTCTATGCTCTGTCGAATTATCTATCAACAATTTACTTTGATTATAAATAAGGTAACAATAAGCAAGTAGAACCTGTACATTATGCAAAGCACATTGTACATACTCTAAAAAGAGGTCATTCAGTAAACATCTTGAAGAGTCAACATTAATATTTCTTCAACCATCAGAATGTAAACTGTGTGTTTTAATCTCTCTCTATCTCACTGTATGACCTAATTGTACTTCAGCTCATGAATGATGAATAAAAATTACAGGATAAGTTTAATGGTTTAATTTATTATCAGCTTCATTCTTGATTAATTGTCCTCCCAATATTCTCATTGCAGGTTTTGGACATTTTTCCAAAAGAATACTGCTTTAGTTTCCATGACAGTATTTTCTCTTTGTCTGATGTTTGCATGGCATCTCAGACAAAAGGCTCGTACTATTGTTCTAAGCCACAGCTTAGCGTGACAGTTTATAAGTACCATGTTGTGAGGGGAGATGGGGAAAGGGGAATGTATATTTTCTACTAATGCAGCCTGAATTTAAAATGTAAAAGCTATGAACTATCCCTTCATAGTTAATACATATCCTTCTAACTTAGTAATAGTTACACATGAGAAAGCAATAAAGCAATACTTTGGCTGGCACTACTCTCGCTGGCTGGCTTTCTATTTATTAGATGTTCTGGTTTACCTCAGAACATATAAAACAGTTATGACCAGTTAAACCTATCATAATTTATGATATGTATATTTTAAAATGAGAGGTGCATTTCCGAGTCCTCCTTAAATGCAGAATTACGGAAAAAAATAGCATAAAAGAAGAATGATTTGCACTAAAACCTATCAAAATCAATTTGTTATATCACAGCGTGCCTGATATTAGTGTTCTCATAAAAGCTGCAGAATAAAGTAGTAGTCATAATAGTAATATAGCCACATGTACAGAAGCACAGTGTAATCCCTACTTTCATATCTGACTAACATGCAATACACCATTACAATTAAGTACTAAGCTAAAGGAGAAGTACAAAAAAAATTATATAAAAGACTTTAAAGAATATTCTACACTTCTGCATTTTGCATGCAATGTCTGTTTCCTTCAAAGATGTAATTCTTCCTCCAAACTAAACAGTATCAATAACAATATTGAAAGTTCAAAAATACATTTTTTTATATTATAATTTATAATCTTGGAACTGTCCAACAATAAAAATGAATGACCATTTTTGCAAGCTATAAAAGTCCATATTCAAAGTTTAATGCTTTGTTTGATTTAGATGTTCAATAAATTAAAACGTTTTTGTAAATAACACGTAATAAATTTTAACATTTTCATAGTCGTATACAGTACACAAGAAAACAAATTTGACAAATGGAAGACAATTTTGCCCATTCAGCTCTTTTTTTTAGCTAATGGCGAAGATTTACCAATACCTCATCCAGATTCTTCTTTTATGTTGTCAAGATTTGTTCTTCAACTACGTGAAATTTCTGTTCTGTGTATTGCATCCACCCCTGCATGCCTTACCTACCTGGAAAGTGGTCTCTCTTTAAACTACTTTTCCCATGATTTCTTCTATTTTTTTTTTTCTTTTGCCCACACGGATTTTTTTTTGTGTGGGACTTTTTTTTCTTGTCTTTTTAGAGAGTCAAGGCTAGGGGGCTGTCAAAACATAGGGCTTGTTAAAGTCCATTGCGGCACTATTCATGTGATATTGGGCTAAACAAAAATAAATTGTATTGTATTATATTACTCTATAGTTGTTCAAGATTCCCACAACTCCTTGCGTAAAGAAGTGCTAACTGGCTTCAGTACTAAATGCACTTCCCCTTAATTTCGACTTGCTTCCTTGGGTACACTGTTCACTGTTAAGTTGAAAGAATTTGGCTAGATCTACTTTTTCAAAACCTTTGAGAATTCTGAAGACCTGGATTAGGTCCCCACGCAATCACCTCTGCTGAAGACTAAACAGTATTATTTACCTGAGCCTGTCAGATAAGTACATGTTTTTAAGTCTTGGGATGCACTTGATTGATCTTCTCTGCACACCTCCAACTGTATTGTAATGCCATGTTTGCAAAGAAATTACCAGAACTGCAAACAATACTCCAGTTGCAGTCAAACTAGTGCATTATATAGTCTGGGAATAACGTTCTTGATTAATTTTCAACAGTTTTCACAATCCATCCATTTTCCAACCTGCTGAATCCGAACACAGGGTCACGGGGGTCTGCTGGAGCCAATCTCAGCCAACACAGGACACAAGGCAGGAACCAATCCCGGGCAGGGTGCCAACCCACCGCAAAACACACACAAACACACCCACACACCAAGCACACACTAGGGCCAATTTAGAATCGCCAATCCACCTAACCTGTATGTCTTTGGACCGTGGGAGGAAACTGGAGCGCCCAGAGGAAGCCCACACAGACACGGGAGTTTTCACAATATAACCAAATATTTTATTTGTTTCTGCACTTTACTTAGATGATCAGAATACTGTGTCAATGTAAACCCTTTAATCCTTTTCAGAGAAGTCTTCCTTTAGGACAGCAATTCTCCTCTTGTATTTATTATTGATGTTTATTTTGCCCACATTAAAATTCACACTTTCCTGCATTAAACTGCAGTTTCTAAGTTCTAAAAACTGTCTGAGCTTTTGATGCCTCCTCAGTATCTGTTATTCCTCCAATTTTAGTATAATCTGCAAATTTGAGAAATTTATTAACTTAACTGGAATACAGAAGTAAGACCACTGTGGGACTCCACTGATGACCTTGCCTCATGTGCAGCATTCAACCATTATCTGTTTACTTTATCTCCTGCTGGTTCACCAACTTGATACTCAGTAACTGCATGCAAGGATACCTCTCAACTCATTGCTTCTAGTTTCAAAATTAAGGTTTGGAATTATACTATATCAAAGCCAGTATAGTGGGTATTAACCACTGTATATCACACAGTGTAGAAATGTAATTTTTTTACCAGCGACAATAGTCTTCTGTTTCTCTATTTATATACAGTACAACTGCAACTAGTGGTACAGCAAAGCTGAGACAGATGCATGCTGTTGCGCAAAAAGCTCTGTCACAAGTTATCACTTAGATTGGTCGATGGCTAAACGGAGCTCTCTATTTAGCTCAGTGGCACAGCTTGCTGCTTGTAATCCTAATGTTCTGAATCTGTGATCCAGGTGTGCTCTTGTAAGGAGCATGACTAGTTGTACGTAATAGTGTCCATTGTAACAGGAGAGCAAGTGCAGGCTTAGAGAAACACAGAGTTTGTTGCAATATGTTGTTGTAATACCATGCCTGCTGTATCAGAAGTCAGGGGTCCAGCTTGCTTGGCTGTGAGTCTGATCCCTTATTACTCAGCCTGATAAACACTTGTTTTTGTCTGGCATCCTTAAATTCAAATCTCATGACAATTATCTCAGAAAGAATAACTACCTCCTCTCAGAGGGTGTGTCACCCTGAGCAATTCCCTGCTGGTGTCAATTCATTTGGTATGAACTGCCGCATCCTCCCATCCTTTTCTTAACCCAAAGTATTCTAATAACTATACTAAAATGGCCTCTCTTATATGCAGTATGCATTGGAGATTAAACTGTACAGAATGCTATCTTCTAGTTCAGAATGTTTGAATTACTATTTATTGAACCATTTAAGAATAAATGTACTAAAATGGGGAGAAGAGAGCCTTCAGTTCACAACTCAATCCCCATTTGAACGCTCTCTCTAGCCATTCATGAGAAAATTTCATGGAAGTCGTTTATTAAAAGAATATTTTAGCAAAAATACATGTGTTTGGGGCATTGTGACCATATGACTAGATATATGACATATGTATTTTGCAACATAAGTAAGCCAAGATTTTTTTTCATGTAAGTCAGTTAGCTTAATGAATGCATTTAAGGTATTAGACACAAAAAGAAGAATAATTTTATCCAGTCCCCATTAGTGGTACATTAATTCTTTTCATCTCTAGTAGCTCTGATTATACCATGAGGAATACTAACAAGAAACAGTTGGTTCTTAAACATCTTTAATTTAATTCTAGATTAAAAAGAGAATGATCATAATCACCAGTATAAAAAGGTAACTTTTGTTACATTTCAATTTTTGTTCACAAGGAATCTGGCCAAAATTGTAAAGTTAGCTTTGCTGCAACTTAGTAGTTTTAAAAAATTTGCTATTTAGGTGGAATTGTAAAATTAGTTTAATTATTTGTTGTAATAATGCCTTTGACTTAAGGTATTGTTTACTGTAAACTAGTAAAATAATCAGGTTTTGTTAGTGTTTGCTACACTAACATTCAAATCAAAAACAAGTAAATATTCAGATACATTCAAACTTAGGTTGACTATTACGTGTATTATATGTATGTTTCTAAGTGCATTTTTATACTTTATTAAGTATAATGGTAAGTAATGGTGACAACTGCAGCAACAAGTAAGAACAAAAGCCAGCCCATCCAAGCAGGAAAAAGGCATAGCGATACTTGGGCTACCAATATGTAAGAGCCATCACAATCCTGCACAGGTGCATCCTAAAAATGGCAGCATCAGCATAGCCGTCTTGTTTTAAGTCTAGAATGGACAGCTGGGAGAGCAAGTCCCTGTTAGGATAGTAAGCCATAAACATCAACCATGAGAAGGATACTAAATCCATATCAGCCATGCATGATAACACAGCACTTTGCTACATTAATATTTTTACTTTTATTGTCACAGTTAGTCTGAAAAGCATAAAGTGCTTTTGACTACTACACTAGTGAATGAATACTTCAGCCTCCCAAACTAAAGTGAAGCTTAAAAACGCAGCTCTTCACAAAAATAGGGTTCTCAGTGTATACAAAGTGCTATAATTAAAAAAACAAAGTACAAAGACACACATTGGCCCTGTCTATAAGCTCAAATGGAATTGCATATAATTGCTTACAAATGCAGTTAATATTTTATTTTTCCCAGGCTAAGAAGTTTTTTGGTCCTTGAGAGTAGAAGACATAAATAAGGTCACTGTTCATCTCTCTTTTATATAAATTGAAGGATGAGTATACTCATGTTCCACAAATAACTGTGAGAACTAAATTTAGTAGTTTAATTATCTTGATGATTTTAATCCTCATTATAAGTTTTATTTAGCAGACATTTTTATTCAATGCAACTTAAAAATTATGTTAAAAAGTTTGTGTGTTTACCAGTAAAATACAAAGTTAACAAATAAGTAAAATTTATAAAAAAAAAAAAAAAAAAATCACAAAAGGGGTAGGACGTAGATGACTGCAGGCAGGAGCCAGTCATCAAGGAACAACAGACGGAATTATTAAAATTAATTGGGTTGTTTTTCTCCATTGCAAATGCAGCAAAAGTGTACTAAAGGTGGTCTGAATGTTTATGCCTCATTGTTTTTGGCATTGTTAATCAAGCCAGCAGCCACATAAGATGGAAACTGTGTGACAATGTGTGTTGGCTAAGGCAGCTAATTTTGCATTGCGCACTGGGATATAAAGAGTACAATAATAGTAATACAGAGAAAATCAGAACCATGAGTTATATCCCCTTTGCATCGATGATAAAGTCTTAGCATAAAGCAATAGTCAGTAATGTTAGGTTTAATAGTAAATAAGAGCATGATCAAATGCCTAACAATACTAATTGTACCAGAGAATTGTTTAAAAACTTCCTCAGAGTATCTCTGTAGATCAAAACACAAAGCAGTGGAGTAGAAAACAACAGTCCCAAACTACACAAGGGGAGTGGCTGTAAGTTTTAGTAATGAAGATAAGAAGCTAACCATTCAAAATTATGAAAATTAGATTTTGGAAGTGAAGTGTTGAAACAGATCTGCTAAAACACCACATCATTCAATAGCATGTCTGGAGTAACACAATGCCAAAACAAGTGTGAGGTAAAATAAACAGACTATTTTTTCTTGGGAGATTGTGCTCGTTTAATGTGGGTAATGACACTCTTCACATATTCTATAACTCAGTGATGACCAGTGTGATTTTCTGCGCTGTATTGTACTGGGCCGGAAACATCACTCCAGCAGTTACCCATCCAATCAACAAGCTGATTAGAGGGCCCGACACACTTCCAGGATGCACTAGCGACGCCGTGGAGGTCGTAGTAAAAGTGGGAATAAAAACAAAAGTGAGAGCCATTGTTAACATAGTTCTATATAAAAATTAACAATTATTTTTGAACACAGAAATACAGGAAGGCCAAAACAGCCTTGTTCCATTCTTGTCATTTTTAAGCTAATACGGCAGTTGGAACTGGATAAACGAGCATAATGCAGGCACTATCGTTCAAATCAATGTAGTCAATTTGTGAATTTTCATAACTACAGTCCAATTCGTTTTTGAAGGCACTCAGTGCACCTCCCGGCAGCATCTGATGTATATCGGCTCGAGAAAGGACAGTAATCCATCACATCGGACATTCACGTACCCTGTCACATCGGGTCAATTTAAGCCCTCCATTTTAACAACCTGTCACCTTTCTTGACAAGATGTAACGATGCTGGCTTATCAGAAAATAAAAACATACACCGCACGCAGACGGCAGATTAAAAAACAAACGTTTCCCAAACTCGTTTTAAACTATTTACACAAGTGATGGATGTGTCTGGATTTTGGGAATTTGCTCCACACTTACTACAGAATACCAGTATTCCCTCCATGCTAAGCGTCTGCTTACGCACATATGGATGTGGCACTGCGCACATCTTACCTGTTAGTCGCCAGCGCTCAGGGTGCGCCAGAGACAGGAGTCTTTTGGCATCTTCTGACAATACTCGTTTCGTCTCCCTCTTCGCCTTTACCTCATGGCCAACTTCATCTTCCTGATTTGTCGAATTCGGTGTTTGGCTGTACGACTTTGAGAAGACAAACGAGCAACCAGCCGACTGTACGCCCGTTCTCTTTACCAGAGCTGCAGAGGTTTCCTTAGCAATTGCCAAGGGTATCTGACAACGTGACTGATGAAGCCGGGCAAGCGGCTTTAGAAAAAATCGCCGCGATGCAAATAAGCATACCGATGGAGATGAGAGACAACTGGTGTGGAGAATTTTCAGAAATTGTGTATCCTTCCGGTAGCCTGCTTTATATATCCATAAACTCATGTTTCCCTCAATAATTTAAAACTCACTGAGAAAAACAGCCGAAGGTCAAATCGTCAGAAGTGACTGCTCCTTTAAAACTGTGAACACTACAATATTCTCAATTTTAACTTTGCTTCTTGTCTTTCTCTTCATATCATATCAATTAATGCCCGCACCCAGGCACTCTAACCGCAGCCAGAGAAAAAAATGAGATAAGGAAAATGATCGAACCAGAAAGCATGCTATCAGTCTCGAACACAACTTCTGCACCAGAAAGTTCCCTCACGCCCTGGCCCTTGCTTCCATCTGACTGTACCAGTTTACCTTCCCGAAAGCTGGGACACGATAAGGAAGACTGATAGAACAGAGTGTATCGATAGCCACTGACTTGTCGGTTGAAACGATCGATTGTACAATCTACTACTTCTGTCTATTCCCGGCTATAAATGTAAGTTACGCTTATGGCCGCTAGATGGCGAACAACTACCAGGAATAATCTCTCCCGAGGCGTTTGTCCTACCTCCGGTAGGTGTGTGCGTTGGCGTTTTCGATCCCATGGTTGCACCTTGCTTATTTGTTGATTTTAGTATGCGTTTATTTTTTGTCTTTTCCGATGACACACACTTCATGTGAGTTTCTGCCTTACAGCAGCCAGGTTAATATCGGAGTACAGGTTGCTTGCTCTTGCCATAAAAGTTAAGTCTTTTCCCCCAAAAGGCAGGCGCTTAATTTCTGACATCATACATTCCTGGGATGGGTGCCCAAGCCTGTTCCTTACTACCAGCATTTCCTAAAATAAAATAAAACATTGAAAGTATTTCCTGCAGGAGATATGGCTTCATTTAAGAAGTTCCAACAGCTGTCCCATTCACTGACTTTTAAAGATCTATTTTGTTTCTATGATTTTCACCTCCTATAAATGAAACAACTGTACGTTTTGCAGTTTCTATTTCTTGTGCAGATTGTCCTCTCATACTGTCAACCTGCAACCAGTGCTTGACGTTGAAAAAAATACTTCCGGTGTTCGCCTTGTTGATTGTGCTAAAAAACGAGGGTGAAACGAGGTATACCCATAAAGATCCATAGATAGGACATGCACAATTTATATCGAAAAGCTTGTGGTGACAGCGGGGTCCCCCTTGATGGTGCAAACGGACATATTTGTTGTTGCAAATAACCGTTGCTGATGTGGTTCGAACTGATTGTACTCCTGATACACACATACATTCAATATCAGTCCTCTTGAAGCAAGAACGGGGAATTCGTGACTGCAAATGTGATGTATCTCATCGCTACATACATTGACTCATAAAATTTAGTTTCCTTATAAACCTATCAGCTCCTTACATCAATGTACTTATTTTCTTTGTAAATCATCTCATAATTATTTTCTTTATAGTAGATTATACATAATATAGAAAGGTATTTATTCATACGTGTGTATATATTAATGAACTACCCTTAACCAGTTCTATAATTTTACAGAATTTAAAACCCTACAGTTAAATTTTGTTTTCTGTGATATTTTTATTTTAAAGTACTTCCAAGTTCACAGCTAGTGTTTCTAGCAATTAGGAAATGGCACTTACTCAGTTAATGGAAATAAGAAAGGCAAGAGTGTAGATAAGTAATTTTGAGATGGGAGTTTTAGTAGAGTACATATTGGACAAGTAGACCAACTGCCCAGTTGGTGGTCAGGGATAACTAAATGCACTAGTAGGCTGCATGGGAATTTATAATTTTCCACTTGTACTTGTACCTTCTGTCTGTGTTAAACCCTATTTTACATTCATCCTCACTCCCCCCTTTTTGACCTTCCCATTGGTCTGGGTTCAGGGATGGTTCCAAGTCCTCTCAACCCAGGCAGTTTACAATCCTTTGCACACAGAAAAAAGTAGTGTGGAAGAAGTACAGTATGCATCACCTACAGATAAGTGGTGAGTTCAGAAAACCTGAAGCATTTTATTTTCTTTTGAAACAGTATGTATAGGAAAGCCAAAACAAAAACCACATATCATACTTGGTTAGTTTTAATTATATAAATAACTTATTTCTTTACCAGCATTTTATGGATATAATATTTAATCAAACAGAAGGGATGGGTTTGGAAGCAGTTGAAAAGAATGCAAAACCCAAAGGTCAGATTTTGGGTTTAGGAATATGATATATACATACAGACATGACTAAAAACATTGGTACCTTGTGTAACAGGTGTCTAAAATACAAAGTTTAGTTATTTGAAGTTTCAACAAATCCTGATGATATTCATTTTGTTGTATGTTTATGCTGTTGTGTTCCCGTTACATTTCCCTTCTCCATTTATTGTGTTATGTTACATCATGAGTGTGAGCCTCTCTCAGTGTTCATGTTTCATTGCATTACTGTGGAGAGAAGGAAGAATTGTATTGCCATAGCTTGAACAGTCACTTTTTATGTTTTACATTTCAGTTCAGGCTGTTAATAAGCATCAATGGATAAAGGAATTTATTGTGGTTGCATTACTCCTTCGTGACGATTTGTACTGCACGTTGCAAATCACAATGCAGAAGCTTTGGAGGTCAACCCGAATCAAGGCCAGAGCGTAGCAGCATGGCACATGCAGTGAAAACCGGCATTTTACACTTGCATTTTATTCAAACCATATTCCATTCCTTGTAAATAAATGTTGAAAGTAAAAGATGCCAAGTCATCCATACATGTATTTCTTTGCAGGTATGGGAGATTGGGCAAAAAGCTGTGGAGAAAAAAAATAAATTCTGGCTTATTCTACAAAAACATTCCAAAATGGGAGGGGGTGGGGGTTATTGGAACCCTTTAGAAGTTAAAAGATACTAGCCAACCTGCGGCGTACCATACGCCACATCATCAGGCCGTTTTTTTAATGATTTTTAAGCACAGGGAGAAAATTAACATTTGAAAAATCGGTAATGTATTAAACCAGCAAGAAAAGCAACATTGTAACAATGCACGGAACGAACCAACACACAATCATCCGTGACTGAAAACTGGCGGACCGCCATCGTGCCTTCTCCTCCTAGACGGAGGGATGGGGGTGGACGGCGTTCAGGCGCGGAGGGTGGAATGGGAGGAGAGGAGAAGGACGTCCATTCCGCTCCCTCTTGCTGTATGTAGAGTGTAAAACAGTTTGCTATGGTGCACGTGGTCATGCGTCGTAACCGAAAACTGCTTACTTCATTGTGTTTTAACCTGAGTTGTAAAGGATTGTTTAAAGGATTCCATGTGATACCCCTTGCAAACCGTTTTACACGCTGCATATGGCGATTCACCTCCGCGAGAAACATGCCTCTATGAACAGTCAACGTGGCTCGGAGGTGCATGTGGCCTCTACGACAGACGAATATAAATGACGCCGTTTTTTCTGTGTCGTCGCGTCCGAGTTGGTGGGCGTGGCTCTGCGAGTTGTCGTCGTATCCAATGGTCTTGGAGTTGGTGGGCGTGGCTTCTTCCTGCGTGCGCCATAGGTGTCTTACTTGTCGGCGGCTTCGTGAATCCCCATGGGTGTCTTGCCTTAGTGAATTATATATATATAGATAATTGGTTTGTAGTGATCCTTCAAAAAAAATACCACAGGTATCTTCAATATTGTAATCACTCATTCGGGCAGTTTAAAAGGAGAAATGAACTGACTCAACAGTTTTGCGGCACACTAAACATGGGAAAGAGAGGGAAAAGCAGAGTTGTCAGACGAAGCAAGACAGGCAGTAGCAGACAAGCATGGTCAACATAAAGGTGACAAGACCACCTGCGAAGAGGTTCCAGTGACCACTGTTGCTAATATTATTGAGAAGTTTAAGGCCCATGTGACTGTAGCAGACATCTGAGATTGTGGCCACATAAAAAATACTGACCTAAATTGAGGAGAAACACTGCTTGAATTGTGGAGAAGAAACCAAGGAATACTTCAAAACAGGCCCAAGCTGCCCATCAAGCACAAGGTGCAATGGTTTCAAGTTGTACCATCTATCAGTGTCTGTATGAAAACTACCTCCATTGTAGAAAACATAGAAATACTCCACTTCTACAAGAGAAACACAGACAAGCATTGGAGTTTTCCACTATGACATGTCACAAACCTTCTGAGAGAATGTCCTTTGGGCAGACAAAACAAAAGCCTTTTGCCAAAATAAGATCAACTTTGTGTTCACAGTGTAAAAAAAAAAAAAAAAAAAAATAGCAGCATTCAGAAAATAAAAACACACCATCTCTGCAAAACAAAACAAATGCAGATTATGCTACCTGTATATTAAATTTCCCCAAAGTAAAAGATTATGGAGGTTTATGTGAATGTGCTCTGCAAAAGGATTGCACCATGTCAGCTTGTTTCTACTCTGTCTCTGGTGCTGCTGAGCTAAACTCCATGACCCAAGGTCAGATTTATCATGTTAGAGAATTGGGTGGATATATGTAATACACAGAACATGTGGATGTAAAGCTATTCTTTTTTTTTTTTTTTTTTTTTTTTTTATATAAAAGGACTAACTAGTTCATTAGTTCTGGCTAATCAGGGTTTTAGAGAGGAAAAAATAGAGGTTCATAACCTTTCCTGCAGTACTAGTAAATGGTAGATGGAGAAACCTAAAGCAAAGGGAATACAGAAGAATGCCCAAAAAGATAATGTTTATATTCAGTTTCCTACTTGCAGATGCAAAACAGAAGTATGAAGTAAAACCTGGTGAGGAAATAAAAGTGAGGACTTCTATGATGAATGAGCTATCGAAGATAGGTTAACATTAACTGGGATTATACAGAGATTTTTTTCTCACAAACAGATCCTTAGACAATACTTTTTTGATCAAGATAAGCATACTTGCTATTAAAATAGGGGAGATGATCAAATGAAAGGATATCATTTGCTGAAGTCAGGAATTACTGTCTAGTACATAGTAAAACAAATCTCAACATAAAATATAAAGGCAACAATACAGAACTTTAGGACAAAAACATTTTAATATAAATTTACATACCAAAAATATATCAGACTTCTTCAAAAATCCAAAGCAAACAGTTTGATAAATTATGAACAACTCCACTGTTCTCTTAAGAAAATATTACTTTAATCTTATACAAAAACGTAGTTATTTTGGACTACAGGTAGTACCACAAACAATAAAAACATACGGTAAGTAAAAAATTAAACTTCATAACTTTTTTTCTTGACTGGCAACATGTGTTTTAATCCATTTGAAATATTGTTATTAGTACAATAGCTCTTCAAAAAATCAATAAACTGTAGGTAATATTTAGAGATTAACTCTCACTCCAATTTAGTGTCACTCAGAACAGATGGCTTCATATTTACTAATTAACTTCTGTACAGCTCTGTCAGCATGAAAATTAAGCATCCAAACATACCACAATTTATAACATGTTGTTTTTGTTTGTTACAATCATGGGCAAAAAGTCATTAGGCAGGTGGATGTTGGCAAAAAAAAAAACTAAGCATAAATTGAATATGGATGTGTGTACTACAGTCAAAACAGCTTTAAACTCAACTCGTGTTATTTTAAACTTAGCTATACAGTACACAAATGTAAACAATAATGGTTACATTATTTATGTATATGTAAGTGTAATGGATTCTTAAATATACTCTTTGATGTCCCATAACATAGAGGCACCTAAACTGATGAGAGAAAAGTTTATGTAGTTGACTCATACATCGTTTGCTCATATGAAAACTGTCTGTATTGGATTGGTGTCCTGTCAGAGCCAGTTTCTACCTTTTGACTCATTTGCTGTAGGGAAAGGCTCCAACTTTGTGCAATCCTGGCTAGAATGTGAACTTCTTTATGTACAATGTCTGTTGTAACTGTTTCTAATAATTAAAATACTCATCATTTCAATAAGTATTTGCCTATCCTTTGTTATATACACATAAAAAAACAAACATCATCCTCCAATTAACTTTAATTTTTTTGGTTAGATGAAAAAGCTACTTGCGACAGAAGAATACCAAGCATTTAATAAATGGTTCAAGATGTTCTGCTTGTTTTGTATGAAACATTTTTCATGAACATCTTCATATTATATCAGACAATATACCAAGAATGCAATAAACTCAATATAACAAAATAATATCTATTTATACAATGCAACATTTTCAAAACAATTTATTCTGTACTAAAAGCTTCTAGGGCAGGACAACTAGTGTTGGAAAACACCAAGGCTAGAAACTGCTTACGTATTTTTTTTTTTGACAGATTATTAGAACATAGGGAATGAAAATTAAAGGAATTCGGTACATTTCCACATGGCAGGCAGTCAAAAGCTGTAAAACACTGGGCCGGAAAAATCCTTTTTGGCGGCAATGCTCCTTAGAAACATTTAACGTTTTGTGCATGAAATGGTTGCTTCTCTTTTAAAAACAGTTTTGACTCATTTTGAAAAAGCAAAAGCACACAAGCAAAATATAATCCACCTAAAGCAGGCAAAAGAGTGGTTGAGAATGCAACAATGCATTATTACTGCTCCTGGTTCTCCTGTGCTGTTCCAGTGACCAGTAATAAATTGCAAGCCATAAACTGTACACTCAGTATGCTGCTTGTCTGTCCTGTGTAGATGCCAACTAGCTCACCAGATGAGCCATCAGCCGATGTACTGCAATATGTATTACGTATATCCCAGACCCTGACTGAATTGTCCATGGAGGCTGAAGCAATAAGGCTGCTGTCTGGACTAAAGGACAGGCTTATTACACTATCTGTGTGTCCCCTCATGTCTTTGAAAAGTGTACCTGACGCCAGGTCCCAAAGTTTTAGCCTCTGATCTTCCCCGGCAGATGCCAGATACTTTCCATTTGGAGAAAAAGCTAATGACAAAACAGGACCATGATGCCCTGTGAACAGTCTTACTGTGTTGCCTTGTTGAGTGCTCCACAGACGAACAGTTTTGTCAGCTGACCCAGTGGCAATGTAGTTAGAGTTGGGATGGAACTTAATGCAGTCTACATCAACCAAATGACCTGCATATATCCGCAAAGGGTAAGTTCTGCTGAACGTCCACAGTCTTGCACTTCTATCTTGTGAGGCACTGGCAAAATAAAGGCTACAGGGGCTAATGTCAATATCCCATACCGGATATGCATGTCCTTGATATAAAGCTGTGTTAGTAAAAGTGTTCAGGTTCCAATACCGGATTGAGCTGTCTTCAGAGCAAGAGATGAGCCCAGAGCTGTCTGTGAGGAATGTAGTGCTGTACACTGGTCCACAGTGGCCCCTGAGAATTTTCATTTCACTCCCTGTGCCGTCTTCATCATCACACTGCACAGAACGAGAAAATTAAATGGCATTAATTACTTTTACATTACTGAGATAGCAACTGGGTACATACTTAATTAAAAAGAAAAAAATTCATTCAACTAGCTAATAAAATCATTTACAGGGATAAATTAAGTTCCATGACAATACACATAAACTGGTTAATTTCTATACTAAATAAAAACTGTACCAGGAAATGTAATACATGTAATGGGGAAAACAGTAAGTTAATTAACTACAAAAGGCTATAAAAAAAAAAAGTGTTAAAAAACAGGATGGGCAATGCTGACATACTGAAAGTAAACTCTAAAAAGGATCTAAAGTCATTTATTTTTGATATAGTGGTCTATGTTGATCCAACATCCTCATCCTTCTTTGTTAAACAAAAATTGATCACAAAAAAAATCTAAAGGAAATAAATATGCCAAAATGAGAAGCAATTAACTTGAATATCCTTATCTTTCAGAAACTGCACAGAAGCAAAGAAAAAGTTAGTTTACAGTATATTCAAAATTATACATATTATGACCAGAATGACTAGAATATGCCAAGTACGTCCCTCAGATTAGTGGGATGCCCTACAGGCTGAGAAAATGAAACTTCTTTGGTATTTGGCAGAGCTGATCTAGACCAACTGAGTTATGAATAGGTAAACAGCAGATTAAAGAAAAGAAGATTAAGTGTATTTGTAGAGAGTGCAGTTTGGCAGCTATACAGACTTCACCTGAACTATAAGAAAATGCTTTATGAACATGTGTGTATGCAAAGAAAGTAATTTAATGTTCTTTTTTGTATTATGATCCACAATGAAGCTAAATTTTTGCAATTACTAAGACAGAGTCTGGGTCGATTTTCTTATGTATGCTACTAGCATTAACATTCAATAATGTTCCAAATACACCTTGAAGCAGCCCATGGAACAGAACAGGACTGGAAGGTAGAGACGTATAATCACCATCACAGTCATTTTCACAGCTGAATTCAATCAACTTGTCAAGTGTGTTGCTCACATATATTCTTGCATATCAGTGGTTCATAAACAACTGACTGCGAATCAGCGAGTCCAAGAAAGTTTTTAAAAGGGCTCTTCTCTGAAAGTTAAAAATGTAAAGTGATAAAAAGTAGGTAAACAGTAATTAATGAAGGAAACATCGCTTATCAGGGTTTATTTTGACTAATATTATTAATTGTGACATTCTTCATGTAATGTTTCAGTTTAAATTAATGTTAGTTATGTGTTTGTGTTACATAAATTATTAAAAAAAAAAATAGTTTTTTGTAACAGTTTAAATTCTAAAATTGGTGAACATATGTAAGATCAAGCTCGAGCAGCCTTTTCCCCACCAATGGTTACTCCTATGTCTGTAATGCTCTGCAAATGATTATAGGTTATAAAAACATCCCTGTGCAACAGCCTAACTACTCTGTACCTGCCTAAGATCAGTTTCTACTGCAGGTTTAAGAAACACCCCTCCACCACTAAGGATCCAGCTTTTGGCCCTGAATCATCAGACTTCTCTTTCTTGTAGTCCAGTTTCTCCTGCACCTACACATTTCTAAACATGAAGTCCTCTTGTTCCACCAGAGTCAAAGGTTGTAAACCTCCTGGCCTCATTCAACAGTAAAACTTTATGATAAACAGCACTTGTTTACAGACATTTTTCAACCATGCTTCAGCTCAACACTTGCTGGTTTCACAGAAATCATAATCATCCCTGTGCCAAAGAAGCCAAAGATTTACTGTCCTTTCGATTACAGACCAGTTACATTAACCTCTCTAGTAATGAACACATTTTTATGTTTAACTCTTCAAGATCAAGTCTATCACAAATTCTCTTCTTTATTCAGAAGTGTTTGTTTACAGTTCCAACAGGTCCATTGAAGATGCATTAAACCTGGTTCTCCGTTGCATTTTGCAGCATTTAAACTCACCAGGCGTACATTTCTGGTCCTTATTTGAGACTTTAATTCAGCATTTAATACAACCACATAGCGGTATGCGGTACACTGGTAGAAACGAGACACTGGTAGAATTTGACAACCAGAAGAAATTTTCGTATATCTTTTTTACCAAGGTTTTGCATACTGTATCAGGAAGCCGCTTTTCAGGAGTGGACAATACTTACCTTATGACACAATGATAATGAAAATAATGCAGCCTTGGATTAAACATTATGCAAAATAAGCACATAATTAGGGCACCAACTGGGCAGCACAGAGTTTTTTTTAAAAAGTAGGAGAAAATTGAGAATAAAAAAAAAAAAAAAAGTTAAGGACGCAACAATAAGCATTATTTTACATCTTTCAATTCATGCATGTTGAAATGTCATATATCTTCTAGGATTGAAATAGGGATGTACAATTAATTGTAAACTAATCAGGAAAATCAGTGATTGCTACATTCCATTTAGCATTCTCAACAAACTGTTTTAAAAACAATAAATGGCTGTTTTAATCAATCTCAGACAAATTCAGTAAGCATGAACACTTTGGCAAATATGAAGGACTTGGATCATATGTCTACGCACAAAATTTTAGGACTCCTCACTAGTATCTTTTAAAAAGTGTTAAATTATTTTGTCTTGTGTTAGAAGTGCTGAACCTAAATTACATGACAAGTTTTAGAGATTTTAATATCAAATTAAAGACAATAGTTCACAGCATGGAATCTGGCTTCCAATACCAATGATGTTACTAAAAAATATACCATGCAAATAGTAGAAGCACTAAACACAAACATCTATGGACTATTTACAATTCAACCACATAACTCATGAAAGCTAAGAAAGCAGAAGTAAGCCCCAATAACATTAAATCTGCAACACTGGTAATAGTTAATTGCTCATTTACGCTAACACATGTCTATATCGAGCAGGCTATGGAAGGCAAATTCAAATAACAGAAGTCATTGTGTTTTACTAATTAAAAGAAAATACTCTGAATAAAACTGTGCACAATTATGTTTATAAAAATGATTAACATCCAGTGTACAAGATGCACCTTTCCCTCCTGCAATTACTGTAATGTGTGTTGCCTTTACATTTTTTCCAAATGAAGGACAGAAAATGAAATAGATATGAAACAGGTAGAGCTTTATGCAATTGCAGTTGATTTATGATTAAGCAGAACTATGGAAACAATGCCAGACTTTGACACTTCATTATATTGATGAGGGATTTACTGAGGAAAATAGATGCTTGGAAACAGCATACTTTCCTTATCAAAAGCAAGAAAATTCCATAATTACAAATAAGGTGAGCACAGTGCTTTCAGTGAATGCACCAAACTCCACAACTTTGGTTATATAGGTTGTGCTTAGCAATGGTTGAGTATTCTATGACATTTATGTAAAACCTAAACACTGTGCATAGAATTGTGTCTACACTGTTGCAATATTATGTTACATAGGTGACAGTCATTGCCTTATAACATGCAAATTCAGTGTAAGCTTTTAGTAAACATTTTTATTTAATTATTTAGTTATTTAGACAGTAATGTGTTTGATTTGATGGTGCTGTATGTGTATTCTAGCAACCGGCACAATGGCAGCGGTATGTAACCTGTAAATATTTCTTGAGCTTGATATGCATTGGTATTACTATATGCATTGCCTTTATATCTGCATCAGGTTATGTTTACATTCACTTCTTAATCTTAAATTACTGTCATTTAAAATCTTATTCTGTGCTTTGATTTTACAAACAAATGCAGCTTTTGTTTTCTTAATACAGCATGACCCAATTATCATCCTGATATTAAACATTTACCCACATTTTATTTACATTTTTGAATGCTGAGTGGTTTTAATGAATTGTTTACAGAAGTTACTTTTTTTTTTTTTTTAAACAAACAAGATTAAGACGTTTGTGTTATATTTTAGTTTGTAAATTTCTATTTGCTAAATTACAAAAATGGTGACACAAATATATTATTCTTTTTATTGTAAAAAATATGTATTTAATTAAAGTTCTAGAAATAGAAATTAATAATCACAATTACAATATCTAGGGCAATAACTGTAAGTTATTAATTTTATGGTAATCGTGCTTCCCAAGTTAAAAAGCAATGGTAGAGGTTTTGTTTCATACAAATAATATTTCTTGATTAGAATATCTCTCTATCATAAAAAAAAAATCCTGGAGAGAAACAGTAGGGCGACAGGACGTGATCTTATAAGATCACGGAAGACACTTAAAAGACCTGCAAGACTAAAGAGATTAGCCACAGAGCGTCTCGCAGGGACCTTAAACATGAGACTTTGTTGCCAAGAGACTGAACCAGGGCCGTCTCGTGATGATGTAGAACATGAGATTCTTGCAAGACACGCCCTACTTACAACCAAATAACAGCACGGGCAGCACTCAGTTGTGTTTTGGCTTGGAGCACACACAAATCCATGGCTCTCAGCGCATATAAAGCATATAAGGACAATATGTTATAAATGAAACATAGACGACTAAGTGAAGAAGAAAGCAGCGTGGAAAAAAGAGACTCAAAAGCATTGGAGAGAAAAAGGAGCAAAAAAGAAAAAGAATAATCTAGTTGCAAATTCAGAAAATAAGGGAAGTAATCATCAGCCTGGAACAAGTGGAATTGAAAAAAAGCACGTCCAATTCAGACATTGGCGCTATACACATGCAGAGCACGTTAGAGATTATGAAAGCAGTGGAATTCGAAAGGCTCCACAAAAAAAAAAAAAAAAAAAAAAAAAACAGTTGGTGCGATACACATGTGGAGAAAGTTAAAGAATTTGAAAGTAGAAAAATTAGAAAGTATAAAAAAAAGAAAGTAAAGATTGCAGTAGCGCAAACAAACGGAAATTATTACTCGAAAAAGGGAAAGTAATCACTACGGACCAGGTGTCATTGAAACAAAAGCAGGATAAAGCGAGGTCAGAAATAAAAGACAGAGTAGAAAACAAAGTAAAACGTCATAAAAAGGTTAAAAAACAAGGGGGGCCAAACACATGCAGAGCAGGTTAGAGATAATGAAAACTGGAATTCAAAAGACTCGTAGAAACACATGCACAGCAAGATACAGAATATGAAAGCAGAAAAAAACGACAGTGTCAAAACAAAGAAAGTAAACATTGCATTAGCGCAAAGAAAGAGAAATTATTACTTGGAGAAATAACGAAAAGGCGAATAGAGATTGAATATATGGACACAGGTGATATGTCAGAAGTATGTAAATATTATAAGGCTTTGAAGTTTAAGTCAAGAGAATTTCAAAAACCGAGTTTACCTCACATGCATTTATTAGTTACTTTGCAAAAAAAAAAATGATTAACTGCTGATGTAGCTCATTTTGTCTGTGCTGAAATTCAAAACAGAGAAATCTATCCTAAATTATGGTAAAAAGTCATTAAAAACATGTCTCACTGACCTCATTAAAGAGATTCAGCACATTGGAACTTGAAAGATTCCAAATATTGTTTTTACCGAAATTCTGAAATAAAAGTGAAACTAATGAAATAGCAACAAATCAAAGAAAAAAAAAATCTTAAAAGTGTGTATCCGGAAAAACAAAAACAGGGGTTGGCGAGCAGGGGGCAAAGCCCCCTAGTCTTTTAAAAACAAATGGCCACAAACATCGATTTCTGTAGAAAGAAAATATGCTTTGGAGATGGCTTAATTTCAGTAATGTGACAAGTATGACAAATTTCTTTAGTAGGTTGGATCGTAGGGCTTGTTTCGATAACCTCTGCTGACGTAGTATTCAGTCAAGACAGATGTACATTTTCTTTGGTTTATCTTCATATAATTGTTCTTCATGTTTGAAAATATATTTTGAAGGGTGATATTTTAGTCTAGTCTTGCTTGATTTTGTGATTATTGGGAAGAATAGCACTTTGAATATTTGTATAGTATAAATATTTTAAAATATTCAGTTTCTTAAAAAGAATGTGCAATATATGTTTTTTTTATTGTTTATTTTTATTATTTTGCACAATAAAGACACTTTGGAATTACTTCAGTTAATTAAAATGGTCCTTATGAAAAGAAACACCACTGTAGAAATACACATTTCTAACAAATACACATTGCTAACCTATGAAATTGCCCCAACAATTTCTACAGCACATTTTCATACACAAAAAACAAAAACAAATTAAATGAGGTAAGAACAACAATGAATAAGTATAAAAAATTATGAGCTTAGATAAAGTGGATATATAACTAGTAGAAAAGTAGAGTCCTGCACAAGTTTCAAGGCCAAAAGACCATCCAGTTCTCACTAGGTATTATAACTAACATCAAAGTTCTTTAGCAACTAAGATGGATTTAGTCTAAAAAGCATATGCACATGATTATACTGTAACCGCTATAATTCTGAATATATCCAGAATTACATCTTTGGCCATATGTTTTACCCTTACAATCATATTAGAGCTTCTCCATGAACTTTGACTATGCTTTATCTCTGGCGCTCTGACTTTCACAGAGTCAGACAATATAGCCGGGTTCCCTCAGGGGTGTGTTTTGTCTTTTCTCTTTTTCTATGTCTACACCAATGACTGCACACCCTAGTGACCCATCTGTAAAACTCCTTAGGTTTGCTGATAGCACTATCCTGATTGGCCTGATCAAGGACAGTGATGAGGTTGTTGTAGATTTTAGGAGACAACTTCCCATTGCTTTCACCCCAGTTATAAACAGTCTCACTGTGGTATCATTTGAACTTCTTTGCACCACTGTCAAACATTGTCTATAATTAGATACAAACACAATTTCTCTTATCAAAAAAGCTCAGCAGCTTATTTTTTCTCCATCAACATACACCAAATTAAAACATTAACCTGTCCCAATCAGTGCTGGCTCCTTTTTATAGAACAGTCATTGAAAGCAACCTTATTTTCTCCATAATTTTAATTGCAGAGGGACTTGGACAAAATACAATCTTGGGAAGATTTGTGGCAGATGAAACTTAATGTAAATAACTGTAAAGTATTACACATAGGAAGGAACAATGTTAGGCTTGAATACAGAATGGGAGGTCTCAAAAACAAAATGACACCTTATCAGTGTAGGATTTAGGAGCTGACACTGTCTTCTGCCAGACAGAAAAGGACTATTTGTAAGAAGCACAATAAGTTTGCAGATGATACCAAGCTAGGTGGATTGGCAGAAAATCTAGAATCTAATGAAAAATTACACAGGGACTTGGACGGCATACAGATTTTTGGAGATGAAATTTAATTAAGTAAATATTAACTAATACACATAGGAAATAAAAATGTTAGTTTTGAATATACTATGGGATGTCTGAAAATCGAAAGTACACCTTATGAGAAGGATTTAGAACTCATAGTGGACTCAACACTATCAACTGCCAATGTTCAGAAGCTATTAAGAAGGCTAACACAATATTAGGTTATATAGCATGATGTGTACAGTAGGTTACAGGAGGTTACGCTCAAGCTTTATAATGCACTGGTTAGGCCTCACCTAGAGTACTGTGCACCACTAGAAAAAAGTCCAGAGAAGAGCATCTAGGTTGATTCCAGGGCTACAGGGGATAAATTATGAGGACAGATTACAAGAGCCGAGTCCTTCAACATCTGCTACAAGATGCTGCAGATGTTCTAACAGACGGTTATGGCAAGTGCCCTTTTCTACACGGTGGTGTGCTGGGGAGGCAGCATAAAGAAGAAAGATGTCTCATGCCTGGACAAACTTGTTAAGAAGGCAGGCTCTATTGTAGGAATAAAGTTGGACAGTTTAACATCTGTAGCAGAGTGACGGGCATTAAGTAAACTCCTGTCAATCATGAAGAATCCACTGCATCCACTGAACAATGTCATCTCCAGGCAGAGGAGTAGCTTCAGTGACAGACTTTTGTCACTGTCTTGCTCCACTGACAGACTGAGGAGATCGTTCCTCTCCCACATTATGAGACTCTTCAGTTCCACCCAGGAGAGTAAATGCTAACATTATTCAAAGTTATTGTCTGTTTTTACATGCATTTTTGTTACTCTTTAATTTAATATTGTTTTTTGTATCGGTATACTGCTGCTGGATTATGTGAAATTCCCCTTGGGATTAATAAAGTAACTATCTATCTATCTTTTCAGTTTAAGCAAAAGAATATTAAGATGAGACATGACTGAAATGTTCAAAATTATTAACTGAATTACCACAGTGAATCAAGACCGTTTCTTTAAAATAAGTTCATCAAGAGGACACATGTGGAAGTTTCTTAAAGGAAAACATCTCATGATGGGTAAAAGCAAACTCTCATAAGACCTTAACAAAAGAATATTAAGAACAGACATGATTGAAGTGTTCAAAATTATGAATTGAATTAGTACAGTGGATCAAGATTCTTACTTTAAAATGAGTTCATCAAGAACAAAGGGACACAGCCGGAAACCTGTTAAGTGTAAACTTCACACAAACAGAAAGTTTTTCTTTATACAGAGAACCACAGGTACATGGAATAAGCTACCAAGTAGGGTGGTAGACAGTAGAACTTTAGGGACTTTCAAAACTAGACGATGTTATTTTGGAAGAATTAAGTGGATATTAGTGGTGAGCTTTTTTGGGCTGAATAACTTGTTCTAGTCTAGGTTGTTCTAGTGGTCTAATACAGCTGTTATGAACCTGGCCCTACTCAGGAGCCACGCTGACAAAAAACAATTTTTGCAACAGCTGCAATCCAAAAACATTTATTTTCCTTTTCAGCTCATAACTGTCCACCCTTCTTAAAGTCGAATTATCGCAATATTGCAGCAAACAGTAAATTACTTGCCTTTTGTGTATATGTAGCATTATAACTGTACAAACCACGATTTAGTTGCATACACTAAGCAACACAACAATCATCATGGAAAGCAGCTCTTCTATGCCTGCTGTGTTGGAATATGGTTTTCTTCTATAAAGGGTGACCAGCCCATTTAGGGAATGGCCACTTAAGAGGCACAAAAACCACAGAGTAATTACAGTCAGCATTTTAAAAAAAAAATGTGTTTCCACTTGTCCACACTGAAACACAAGCTAGCATTTTTATAAGTAGAAGGCTCTGGAGAGCATTTTCAGAAGTCTCCGTTTTCGGAAGTTGAAAATGCCAGGGGATAAACAGTACTTTGGACAGGGCCCAAGAAGAATTCCAAGCAACTATGTTGCCTGAATATAATGTTCAAGTCTGGAGCATTGGGCATTAATATTCTAATTGTCTTTTATTTTCTTTTTGAGATTTAGTTAACACATGCTGGCTCTGAAGGGAACAAACTTAACCATGACAGTTTGCCACTTTAATGTTCAATTACTACTCATTTGCAGAATTTAAAAGGCTAAAAAACAGAACACTGAATGAGACATGTGCCTAGAAACTTTTTTGTTTGACTGGTTAATGTATTTTTACATCATTGGCTAACTACGACTTAAAATAAGCCCAGGTTAAGACAGTTTCATAGTATTTGTTTCACTCTGCTCCTACTAAGTCATCATGGAAATTGGTCCTGCTCTCAGCAGCTATGAGTTCCTCTAAATAGCCAATTATGAATTTTGTAAAACAAAGACAGCGATAGGGGAAAAAGGTACGGTGTATTACTGCAATATTTTTAGCACAAAAAAGTTCACTGAAAACATTTTTTTTTCCATTTTAAAGGTTAGGCTTTTTTATATACCTGTATTTTTTTTACTTCACAATAAAATATCTCTAACATAAGTTAAAAGGTGTACTGGGTTATGTTTTCCTTTCATTGAAAAGTGGATTTATACTTTGTATAAAAAAGTACTGGCAGGCAAAAACTTTAGCACGGCTGTAGAAATTCCACCAAAAAAAAAAAAAAAAAAAGGCAGTGACCACATTCTGGTTAATTGATAGGATTCTTTTTGGTTTTCATAGTGTTGCAGGTTAGAAAAGAGCTTTACATAAAACGTGCCACTCACTAACACTGTCAAATAAACATAATATAATCATACAGTCATATGAAAAAGTTTGGGAACCCCGTGCCTATTTTTTTCTTGGCCTGCTAGGCCTGGGTTTAATGGCAACTGTACCTGTGGCTCTCCATTTCCTGATTACATTAATTACAGCTGAAACTGTGATTTAAAACCTCTGAGATAGCTTTTTGTTGCCTTCCCCTAAACCATGATACTGAACAATCTTTGTTTTCAGATCTTTTTAGAGTTTGTTGAGGATCCCATGCTGTTAATCTTCAGAGGAGAGTCAGTCATAGGGAAGCACAACTTGCAATTGACCACCGTAAATACCTTTTCTCATGATTGGACATACCTGTCTATGAAGTTCAAGGCTTAACAAGCTAATCCAACCAATTTGGTGTTGCAAGTAATCAGTATTGTGCAGTTACATGCATTCAAATCAGCAAAAATTACAAGGGTACCCAAATTTTTGCACAGCCAGTTTTTCACATTAGATTTAATTTCATACTAAATACTGCTTCACTAAAATCCAGCTAAAAATTAAGTCAACATGGGCTATATTATTACCTTTATAAAGCATTAACCTTCTTAGCATTACATTTTTTCTCAAAAAACATGTAAAAAGCATGGAATTTTTTGGCCTAAAAATAACATTTTTATTAAATCTCTTCTACTGTAAAACATGCAAAGCACTAGAATTACAAAGTGAGAATTGTAAAAAAGTATGATACAAATAATATTATTATTGATCATTAACAATAATATGAACAGCATACTGCACATGTGTGAGTGATATAAGCATCACTTTCAGATTAACCAGAATCACTTTCTGTTTCACTGTCCATTTCAATTTCACTGCCTGAAGACAGATTCACCTTGGCGTTTCTTAGACGCCATTATGAGGACAGGAGAAGACGCGTCTACACCGTTGTCTGGGTAATGCCCAGGCCTGTTGCATATGCAAGACATGCCTACACCGTTGCCCAAGAAACACTTGGCACTAGCACCGTGGGCACTTTGTACACCCCGAGTAATCCTCGTGTCTTGCACAAGATGCGTTTATGTAAGAGCGACACTTGGGACTAACACTTTTAGCACTTTTTTTATTGTTTTTAAAAAAAATAAATAAAAAAAAACAGCCCAAGTAATGCTTGGGTGTAATGCTAAGGACATTAATTTAACAATTAGACACTGCAGTATACATCCAAGTTGTAATGAACTACATTATGTGCCAGTATTCTCCTGAAGCTTGTTTGAATACACACAGCAAGCCAATTAGAGGAACATTCACTATGAATCTTGTTTGCAAGAGGCCACCATAGCTTTACCTCCACGACTGGAAAAACTGAAATACTGGGCAGCAGAGAAAAAAGTTAGTGTTTATTTTTTGGATGAGATGAAGGATCGGAGCCAAGGTGGAGAGTAAGTAGCACAACTAAATGCAGCACTGGGCACGTCATAAGGTTCTGTGCCTGAGAATTTAGTAGAGCTGTCTGGGCAAGGTAATGAATAATATGTGTTTATAGTTACAGTATGTTTACCTGGCTGAACTGTGGCAGGTAAGAACTGATGGGCCTTGCAAATTACAAAATTTGGGGATTAGTTTAATCTAAACTGGCAGATACTGAGTGATAATTTCTTGTAGATTACTCTCCATTCAATTAAGGACAGCTACCAAATACGGACATTTGATCATTGTGTTAATGAGTGCTTTATATGTTGTCACACATGTGTGACTGGGAAACGTTTGAAAGGCCTTAAAAATACTACCACGCCTGACAAGGGTGTGGCGAGCTGCACAAACTCTCCTTCTCAATCTTCTGCAGACCATCCATGGGAAATCTTGCCAGGTCCCGGCACCAGTGATGATGTCACTTTCCATTTCCCTCGCCAGTGAGGATGTCACTTCCTGTTCCAGCTCCAGTGATGACATCACTTCCAGGATAAAAGGCATCACTTCCGGTTCTGGTACTATTGATGACGTCACTTCTGGTCCCGGGCTCCATGATGTCACTTCCGGTCCTGGGCTTTAAAGCCGCCATCTTTTCCTGTTATATTCAGTTCTGTTGTGGACTCAAACGTGATCATCTCGATCAATTTAAAACCCATTTGCAGCCAAGGCACAGCATACGGGTGGCTGCCCCAAACCTTTTTATGTCTGTGGTCTGCTTTTGTGACAATTTGTAACATACAGTATTTGTGTTTATAAATATTTATTGATGCAAGTCTAGGTCTATTTGTTTTTTGGTACCCTTTTTTAAACTCTAAACATCATTACTGCTACTGTTTTCAGACTATCATTTAGGCAAATGGGGCAGTGCATGAATTACGGTACACAGGTTAAGCGCAATGGGGATTTCAGTAATTTTGGTGAAAACGTTGCAAAGGTTCTTTTGAGACTCACAAATGAAAGTCAAAAATAAGTTAGAAAGAACTAAGAAGTCTTTAGTGTGGTATGAATATCAAATTAGACAAGAGCCTTCTGAATAGATCTATGGAGGGTATTCCAGAGAGAAGCAGCCATAAGGCCAAATAAGTACCTTCCAAACATTATGTGATACATCCATATATTCTAATGTATGTTCTGACTTTGGATTATGTTTCACCTTTATTGACCATACTTCTCTCCGTCTCTCTCTTATAACATATTGTTGTTCCTACTAAGCCTTTCAAGAGTGTCCATCAATGCTAAAGAAACTCCTTCAAAAGTGTGTTAAACAAAAACCAACATAAATCAGTGCTATTATATTAAAGTTAATTCTCTATCTGACATAAATCTAGGGTAAAATATAGCAGCTAAAAAGGTATGTACCAGAGTAATGTTCACAGCAGAACTCTTGATAGCAACATCCTCAATCTGTTGTAAATGGAGCCCTTTGATTATATCCAGAAGAGAAAGCTTGGGAACATGCAAAGCAAGAGATGTAAGAAAAGGGAGTCCGGATAAAGAGTTAGTTTGAGCTAAAACAGAATACAGGACTTCTAAGAACAATTAATGATACAAATATTAAAGAAACCAAACTGACCCAGTAAATACTGTGGACATTTTACTGGACCAATGAAAACAAAAACACAACAAACTGTAATGATACTAGACTTTAAAAAAATAATATATATTGGCAGTACCATGGTAAATCAGAAAGGCAAACTTGGAAAAAATTCATTTTCAATGACAACAACCTGATCGACAAACCTTGTCACCACAATAAGAGACCAGAAGAAGAGACTACCATGTCAGAGTAATTTAAGAGAGGAGGAGTAACTGGAATCTGAAACAAACTTCCTACTAGCCCTGCTCCAAGCACCTAGAAATCATCTCTATATATAATCTTCATTTGGATCTTGATCTTTGTTTGTCCGCAAATGAATTAGAAGAAGAAGCACCAGATGGCAGTAGAGAGACAGCTAAACATAGACAATGCATTAAGAATCTCCACCAGGCTTATACTACTGAAGATTGTAGTACGCCAGTCACACCTCAAAACAGAGACATTTAAACTAAACAAATTGTTGTGCTTTAAATTAACTAAAGAGATCTTCATTTAGATCTTGATCTTTGTTTGTCCACGAATTCCACGCATGCGTAGACCACCTTCCAGTTTAGTACGTTGTTGTTACTCACGGATGTCAACAATGTGCCGCAATAAAGAAATGGGTGGTGGACAGTGTTACGTTGGTTAGCTCCTGAGGCCTGGTTAGAGAATGAGATTGCTGAAGATAAAAAGTACGTGCCTACGTAACATATGAATGAAAGAAAGACAGTGGGTAAAATGAATGACAACGTAACATTCATTCATTCATTACATTTATATAGCGCTTTTCTCAGCACATTCCGGAAATTATTATTGTTAAGTTGTAGCCGGCGAGTGCTGCGCGTCTCACAGTTGTATCGTGGCTTGCTCACATGTCAGTAAAGTGATCCCTATTTATGCTTTAAAGAGCCTGGATACCTATGTGTCCCCCTTTTATAACCATTGCTCTGTGTATATTGCCTTACTCTTTGGATTGCCACAAAGCAACCTGCGAGATTGGAGAAAGGTTGAGAAGAGATTGTGAGAGGAAACGACAGCATCATGAAATTGAGACGGACTGTGAACGGACAGAAGCAGAAATGCTCCTACACCACCACATAATTACGATTCGGACAATGATTCCGAGTAGGCCGTTCCTATCGAATCAATATCCAAGGGTTTTCTTTTGTAATTTTGTTTCCCTTATAAAAAAATCAAAATGCTGTGCAATGAAGGGCCAGTTCACGACTGGCAGCTGCGTTTAAACAGGGAGCCCTTCACAGACAACTTTAACACGCGCAATGTAGTTGGGAGCACATGGCTATATCTAAATACTTCACCATATCTACAGCCCATTGTACCTAAGGAGCTGAATTATGAATTAGACAAACTGAACAAAACAAAGATGAAAAAGGGTGCACAATTAAAAATTTGCATGGTGTGGGGGTTACATAATTTCATTTTATATAGTGAAACAGGGACATTCAGGTCTGCCATACTTCCATTATCTGGGCACACAATGGCTGAGTGAGGAGGAGGAAAATTTCTCCTATACCGCAGCCACGTCCTCTCTCTATTCCTGTCTCTTACACTCACAGACATCATGATACTGTATTTAACATCTGAAAATATTTACCTAAGGTTGACGTATAAAAAATGAATATAGCAAATAACCATAGAATTACAATATTTTACTAGACCCACACTAAATTCAAAAAGAAATATAATTAATAAAGCTGACTTAAAAGGAAAAAAAAAACAAACATAATGCATGCAGCTTTTGATTTTTACCTCATCATCAAGAATGTCACAGGCTAAATGAATTCTGGACACATCCACTTGATGGGGTTCAGCCTTGAGCTTTCTTGCCTGTAAACTCCATAATTTGACACATGAGCTATCAAAGCCAGCTGCAAGTAGTTTACTGTTGGCCGAAACTTCAGCAGTGTTGAGCAATTGGTCAGTATTATGAAATGCATAAAAACAGATTGTTGTGAGGGATGGCGGTCCATCCTTTACACGTTTAATGCACTCTTGCAATGAATCAAGGGCAGCCTCATTCTGTAGAATGCTTGCAGTCATATTGCCCGTGTCTATATTGCTGCTGCTTTCTGTCCTTGAGGACCCTATTGCACCAACAGTGTTGCAACCATATAGTTGATAATCAATTCTTTGAGAAGCTGTCACCTCTAGCTGTATGCAAGAAGCTAGAATTCTGCAAAGCGCAATATTATTGTCACTCTGGAGGTAGCGAAGAAGATAATTGTAGGCTTTATCTGAGAGATGAATGGTATATTTGTTATCCAGAAAAGCACGAAGTTTAGGGTTAGCTGAAATATCCTGGACTGTTAATGTTGTTCTTAGCTGGTCAACGATGTCTTTCTGGTCTGCATCACTTAGAAACATTCCATGATATCGGCTATAAAAGCTGTCTACAGCACTTTTAAGGCCACAGTGCACCATATCCAGATGGAGATAGACAAACATAGGATAAAGCACTGACATCACTTCTTGACTCCACTGTATGTCGGCATCTGTAAAAGAAGATTGATGTTATTAGCATAGTTATAAAAATTGAAAACTTAGAAAAATATCTTAGAGTGCAGATTGAAATATTTTTAGTTCTTGCATAATCTTAATTAGAAACTTGTGCATCTCATTGGCTGTTTTTTTTTATTTTGGTCCTTCTTCTCCAGGCTGATGGTAAAGCTGTCCTCCTGGGATTAAAAACAATTTTTGCTACCATTTGGGAGACAGGCAGCATACCAACTGAATGGAAAATGGGACTTATCCCTGTCTAGAAAGAGATAGGCGATTGCCTGGAATATGGCAACTACAGTGGGAATAACACTGCTCTCGGTGCTGGGTGAGGTCCTTGCTAGGGTCATCCTCAACAGGATCTGTGATTACTCAAAGTGACTGGAGCAGTCTGGTTTTACGCCAAAGACATCAACCGCATCCTGGCACTGAGGGTTCTCATCGAGCGCAAAAAACAATAAATCAGTAGAATTTCTTTGCAGCCTGTTGTTTGTGTTTGACTCAATTGATTGAGCTGCCCTGTGCGACACCCTAAGACTTTGCGGGATCCACCTGAAGCTGCTGGATATCATGGCCGGCCTATACATTGGTACTGTGAGTGCTGTGCAGGGTGGAAGCAGAACGTTTGCTTCTTTCCCTCCTCCCCCCCCGTTGATTCTGGGGTTTTTCAGGGGTGTGTTCTTGTTCCTACCCTATTCAATGCTTGCAATGGAGAATCTTATAGGAGCTCTCAAGAGACCAAGTGAGTGGTCTGAGTGTCTGGGCTTGTGAGTGTCCTGGAAAAAAAACAAGAAATAGGCCTTTAATGACCTCTTGGGCATACCCATCAGCAGTGTGTCTGTTTGTGGAGAGAGTGTCAACCGTGTCAAGAGGTTTACTTACCTCTGCAGCAACATTCATGTCTCTGGAGAGTCTTCCTATGAAGTCAGTTGATGGATTGAAAGAGCATGGGAAGTCTTGAGGTCGCTGGAATGGGGTGTGTGGTGCTCCTTATATCTCTGCAAATGGATGAAGGTCCAAGTCTTTAGAGTCCTGGTGCTTCCTGTTTTGCTATATGGTTGCGAGACATGGACTTTGTCAGTACTGTGTCTCTTCAGAGAATCAATGGATACCGCTGGTTTGACTTTGAGTCAAATGAGAGGTTGATAATGGAGTCCCAAATGAGGCACAGTGCCTGCATTGTGCGGGAGCATGAATTACGCCACTATGGCCATGTGGCATGATTCTGCAGCATCCTCACTGTTGAGGACCTGAGCAGCTGGACCAGGCCAAGGGGACACCCACATAACACCTGGCTGGAGTAGATAGATGGTCATTTCTGGAGAGAAGGACTGGACCGCATGTCTGCCTTGGGAGGAGCTGCTTTGTTATGTGATGGGTGCAGCAACGTACTGACCAGTGCATGCTCCCCAGTCTGACCTGACCTATACTCTTTAGCTTCCTAGTGAAAGTATATAGTAAGATGGAAGGGAGACTCTATCCAGTGTCTGAATCTTGGATTAGGACAAAGAACAATGCATATTTAGATTATGTCCTAATTTTGGAACAGTGGATCAAACTTCGGACTTTCCACAAATATTGGATGTTTCTTAAGAGTTTTGCCAATCTATCTGCACTTTGTACACAAAAATTAAGACTTCAATATCCATATTAAAACTATACACTCAAAATGCAGGCTAAAATGTCTGGGTGCAACAAATGAGTTTGTATTGTCTATGCCTTTTTTTATTTATTATTATTATTACATATGAAATGCTTATGATAACTTATGCACAGCTGCTTAAAAGATAGGTGAAAACTGCAGCCTGAAATCACAACACCACCAAAACAGGATGCAATCAAAAACAGTAAAATAGGGCAGAATTTGCACAGCCTCTTTGTATCTATAATGCATGTAAGACACACTGAGAAAAATCACTCATGACTGCTCAAACACATTAAACACAGTCATTACTTGTTACCTGATAGAAGGGTATGTAAGATCCAACTTTATACTTCATAATGCAGGATACCAGAGCTGAGTTCTAAGGGTAGGAGCAGGCTGCTAAGGAATAACAATTAGAACTAAACTAAACTTGCTTTCTCTTTTTCTTACCCCTTTACTTCAAAAAGGTAATATAGGTGACCTTAATCATTTGTTTTCCATTACACTGTATTGTTTCAGGTATTGTGTCAAGTCAGCAGCCAAAAAAAACATGTAGGTGGCAAGTGCTGGCTAAGGTAGCTAAAACGGACATTGCTGACACTGAAATGGCTCTAGTTTTCATATTTCAAAATATTTTAGTAACAAGGGTAAAATCAGTAACATAGTATTTATTTTTCATTTGGTTTAATTAGATAAATGAAGCAGAAATTTCAGATTTAAGAGTGAGGTGAAACAGGCTCAGAAGCAGATTTGATACTTTTACGTTGTTGGAGAGGTTTTTGAAAACATGGTCACAGCGCAACTTAGGATCTAAGAGCAGGAAGTCAAGTAAAATAATTTGCCTCAAAACGTGTCAGAAGTCTGCTCATTTTACTAATTACAAAACAAATAACCATTCAAAAATATGAATGGGCATAAGCAGAAGAGATCCTAGAAGAGATAGGCAAAAAGGATCTGTAAATTACTGCAATACTCCACAGTGTATTCAGGATAACATGATGCAAAATTATGGTGAGGCAAACAAAAACAATAGTTCAATACATTCAAACATCAGCTTTATTGCCTTTTTTTGAAAATTATTTTTATGAAAACATTTAAATTACATTCAAACTTTGACATTCAAGTGGATGGCAAAAATGTATCCCAAGGTATATTGGGAAAATTGGACCATTTGGTCACAGAATTTTCAGAGCAACAGTAAGCAAAACAACTGTGTTAACTCCATAGTCATTACAGGTTTAGTAAAATATATTGTGGGTGCATTACAGAAGTTTCTTAATACAACACACAAACATAAGTTTCAGCATAACAAATTACAAGATTTAAAATGTGTCTAATCAGGAATGCAATCAATCTTACAAATCACAGTGTAGATGCCACATGGGCTGGACGGGCATCCCGGCCAGAAGAGGGGATGGTTCCTTACACGGATGGGAGACTCCTAACAGGCATAGGCATCCTGGCCGAGGGAAAAAAAGAAGGTATCAGACCCGGAAGGAATGATAATAAAGCATGCACGGACAGCCCAATAAAAAGAAATGTGTCACCGGGGAGGGGTTTAACTCCCTCAACACGCTAGATGGCAGCAGCCCTGGATACTGGTGCCTAGTAAAAAGCCCGCAGGGCATGCCAGGAGATGTAGTCCAACAAAACAGTCCTGCTAGGTCACAGGGTGCTGCAAGAGGGCGCTGTAGGGAGACAAGCTCCCTATTATAATGGACTTTAACATGACCCGGAAGTGTTTTCATTGGGAAATCGCCCTGGCACCGGAAGTTCTTCTTGGTCCATAATAAAAGGGAACGCACTCCCAAGTCAGAGCTGGGAGGTAGACAGGCAACACTTGACTGGAGGAGAGTAGTGCGGTGGTGAGAGAAATTGTAGTGATGTGAGTTGCGGAGAAAGAAAACCTGTTAAAGTAATTCTCTTACTGGTTGGAGGAGTTAAAGTGAATAAACCAACCTTTATTTGAACCTGGGACTGTGATTCAGGTTTTTGTGTCGGGGTTTGGGGCTCACTGATGCCTCGGATTCTATCACAACAAAATAATTAAAATTTACAATCAAACCCAACTAAAATCCACAGACTTATTCAGAACAGAGAGCTAATTAGTAATTAATAAAAGAAAAATAATAAAGCAGCCCAATATGTTATACAACCACGTATTAAATAAAACAATGGGAGGTTTAAAGAGACTTGGGTAGACTTATTTTAAAATAACTTTTTTGAATTCCTACAAAATTCTAAACAAGCTCTGAAAAGTTCCACATAAAAGTATAATTTTTTCTAGTTTTAGATAATAAAAAATATTTTCCCATTAAGATTTAAAGGGTCCATTAGAATTATTTTAATTGGAAACAAGTGATTAATGTTCTAATAATGCAGTGTAGGTAGTAATGGCCAGTTTATCACTAGACAGTCTAAGATCATCTTCTTATATAATACGCTACCGTGGCTGTTCGTTTGTCTGTCCAGAATTTTAAATCACCTGTAGCTCGCAAACCGTTTGAAGTATTGACCTGAAATTTGGTACACATATACTCTGTGACATCTACTATCCACTTTTGGGTGATCATTGATCTCCAAAGTTATTCCTCTTTTTATTTTCATTTTATTTTATCGTAGAATAAACTCTTGGCAGCAACCAGCAGGGCACCGTGCGGCGCATGCGTACGGGTGCCATTCTCATTCCCTACCACCTTCACCATCACTTCCCCCACCTCTTCATAACTTAAGTCTTCAAACTGCCTCAAGAATGATTTAAGTGCCAGCTTAAGTGAAAAATGTAGGAAAACATACTAAGTAATTGCAACACAAACACTGAATTAAATTAGTTTTGACGAGAAAAGATGCTGACGAAAGTAGAGAAGCAGCGTGCCATTAGAGTGGAGAAAAGAAGAGCTGCTCAGGAAGCAGCAAGCGCATCAACCTCTGAGCAAACGAGTGGTAAACATACAGAGAAAGAGTCTGAAAACTATAAATGCTCAAGTCAAGTGTTTTCACTGGACATTATCGTGTACTGGTCGGAAATAATGGAAGACTGCTATAAGATGATTTGTAATGACAGTAAATCCTACACTATCTGACAGATAAGAAAAAATATTTTCTAAAAAGAGCTTTAATTTTGAACAATCCCAAAACATATGCATGAGTGAAGCCAGATCTGCCAGGGATTATGGTCTAACTCCTGATATACAGTTAGGTCCATAAATATTTGGACAGAGACAACATTTTTCTAATTTTGGTTCTATACATTACCACAATGAATTTTAAATGAAACAACTCAGATGCAGTTGAAGTGCAGACTTTCAGCTTTAATTCAGTGGGGTGAACAAAACGATTGAATAAAAATGTGAGGCAACTAAAGCATTTTTAACACAATCCCTTCATTTCAGGGGCTCAAAAGTAATTGGACAAATTAAATAACTGGAAATAAAATGTTCATTTCTAATACTTGGTTGAAAACCCTTTGCTGGCAATGACAGCCTGAAGTCTTGAACTCATGGACATCACCAGATGCTGGTTTTCCTCTTTTTTAATGCTCTGCCAGGCCTTTACTGCAGCGGCTTTCAGTTGCTGTTTGTTTGTGGGCCTTTCTGTCCGAAGTTTAGTCTTCAACAAGTGAAATGCATGCTCAATTGGGTTAAGATCAGGTGACTGACTTGGCCATTCAAGGATTTTCCACTTCTTTGCTTTAATAAACTCCTGGGTTGCTTTGGCTGTATGTTTTGGGTCATTGTCCATCTGTATCATGAAATACCGCCCAATCAATTTGACTGCATTTAGCTGGATTTGAGCAGACAGTATGTCTCTGAACACCTCAGAATTCATTCGGCTGCTTCTGTCCTGTGTCACATCATCAATAAACACTAGTGTCCCAGTGCCACTGGCAGCCATGCACGCCCAAGCCATCACACTGCCTCCAATGTGTTTTACAGATGTGGTATGCTTTGGATAATGAGCTGTTCCACGCCTTCTCAATACTTTTTTCTTGCCATCATTCTGGTAGAGGTTGATCTTGGTTTAATCTTGGTCCAAAGAATGTTTTTCCAGAACAGTGCTGGCTTTTTTAGATGTTCTTTAGCAAAGTCCAATCTAGCCTTTCTATTCTTGAGGCTTATGAGTGACTTGCACCTTGCAGTGCACCCTCTGTATTTACTTTCATTCAGTCTTCTCTTTATGGTAGACTTGGATATCGATACGCCTACCCTCTGGAGAGTGTTGTTCACTTGGTTGGCTGTTGTGAAGGGGTTTCTCTTCACCATGGAAATGATTCTGCAATCATCCACCACTGTTGTCTTCCATGGATGTCCAGTCTTTTTGCGTTGCTGAGTTCACCAGTGCTTGCTTTCTTTCTCAGGATGTATTGTAGATTTTGCCACTCGTAATACTGTAGCAATTTCTGATGGGTTTTTTCTGTTTTCGCAGCTTAAGGATGGCTTCTTTCACCTGCATGGAGAGCTCCTTTGACAGCATGTTGTCTGTTCACAGCAAAATCTTCCACATGCAAGCACCACACCTCAAATCAACTCCAGGCCTTTTATCTGCTTAATTGATAATGACATAATAACGGACTTGCCCACACCTGCCCATGAAATAGCCTTTGAGTCAATTGTCCAATTACTTTTGAGCCCCTGAAATGAATGGATTGTGTTAAAAAATGCTTTAGTTGCCTCACATTTTTATGCAATCGTTTTGTTCACCCCACTGAATTAAAGCTGAAAGTCTGCACTTCAACTGCATCTGAGTTGTTTCATTTAAAATTCATTGTGGTAATGTACAGAACCAAAATTAGAAAAATGTTGTCTCTGTCCAAATATTTATGGACCTAGCTGTTTTTTAGATTGTTCACCAAACACACGTTTACAAATTAAAACCATTTTTATCTAAATTATAGTTTGTTTTGTGCAAACTGAAGAATGAATGAATGTGATCAATTATCAAAATTCCACTCCTTGCCCAAGTTATTAATGGGGAGGTCTCTTTCCCAGCATTGCCAAAAGTTGGTCCAACTGTGAACATTGTGGCAATATTTGACAAAATCTGGAAATACCTCCAATATTCCTTGTCTTACTATTTAAAATATTTCTGAGTTATGAGCATTGGCAGCACATTAGGGATTTGAGTATGAGCATTAGTGGCACATTAGGGGAATTTGGCAATCACCTTTTTATATTGCTTCTATCTTGTAAATAGAAAAATAATTGTGTTGAAGGAATTCCATATATGCAACAGAGGTGATCAAAAGGTGCAAACATCAGCGTAAAGATCTCTGAAGGCTGAAATGCCTAGTATCTTCCAAGAGTTAAATACCATAAAGTTCAGAGATAAAAATAAATTTTATGTATATAGCACTTTTCATATTACCTTTTCCTTAAGGTGTTTTCTACATTGGTGCCATATTTTGAGTGTGTGAAGTACAATCTGATTACTAGTAAACAGGTGATAAATATTAATGACTGCAGCACAGAGAAGACCATACAGAAAGAATTTGTAACCAGATTTTCTTTCCAGATCCAAACAGGCAACTTAAGAATATTCAAACCCAGTATTATAGGTGAATATCTGCTTGCACCATGCCATCTTTTGTTTTTGAACTTTGTAATGATGATTTTTGCCTTACATATAAATGAGCGGATAGCAGAGTCAAGGTTTTAAAAAAAGATTTATTAATATTTATAAGGAATACTCTGGAATAGGAACCTACTAGAAAGAAGAATAGTTGAAGGTCTATTAACATCTTTAGTGCTTTCCATCACTGCCAAAATTTTGTTTAAAAAGCTTCATTGTAACTTTAAACTCCCAGATACTTAAACTGTTGTTAAATAGCCAATGGATAGCCTTCCAATAAACTATTACCTGCTCAAGATCAGCAATGATCAATGACAGTCATACTACTGCATAAAGATTTTTTTTTTTACCATTCCCTTTGCACCAATGTTTTTGAAAATGGCTCAAAAGAAAATGCAAATAACATTCCTCATTGTTTTAATCTGAAATAGCTTTGAGTTTATATTTTTTCCCCCCAACACAGGGGTGTTGCAGCTTCAGTAAAATAATTTAATCCAGGAGACAATCCCATATTTGTGCAAAACAGTTCAGATATCCCCATTGTACTCTATCAAAAGCTTTTTGTGCATCTAGAAGAGTCGTCCTACTCTAGTCCTAGGATGCCACAATGGCTGCAGGCTTTCCTTCCTGCCACTTTCAGAATTAGTAGTTAATTTCTGCTGCTAATTGACATATTTTCCCTTCATTTTAATTGATTTGCTTTTTGAGACTCAGGCCTCTTAATTATTATTTTTTCCTTAAGTTGCAAACAAAAATGAGTTGTCAAAAGACAACAACCTTAGTTGGGACCTTAAACTCCAACCAATTTCACACAAATCCATTTCTTAAATAAAGGGTTTAACTAACAACAACAAGAATCGGCATCTAATTGATTCCATGGCTTGTTGATGGTCTCATTCTGCCAAAGCAGACATTTCCAAAGCTGTTGATTTATTTTTTTCTGCAGGCATTGTCAAAATGTTTTGTGGACCAGAGTAGACTAATATTTCTCAGACATTCACCTTTTACTGTCTAACATTGTATGGTGGACACAGGTCAGCTGGTCACTTGTTGGCCCACTTTGCATCTCATTATTGTTTGATTGCTAAGGAAAAAGGGACAATTAAGGGGCACAAGTCTTTAAAAGCAAATCAACTAAAATTAAGGAAAAAGTCAGCTATTTGGCTACTAATTAACAAAAGGGAACCTGTAGTCACTGCTGCCTTTCAGGACCCGAGTAGGATAACCCGGACTAGAGACCGTAAAATTTCTGGGAGCATGGCTGTGGAGGGAATACTATACATCCAACAAGTGGTGAACATTTGACAATAGTTGCCTGCTTTTAACAAATCCAGCTTGGCTTTATGATACAGGTTGAGCATCCCTAATCCAAAATTCTATAGGCTTTTCGCAATTATTACATGATTGACCAATTGCTATTATTTGCGCTGACCATTATTATTTTCCATAATTGTTAGAATCGTTTCCATTCCATATCAATATAAAAATAGTTGGATGAAACAGAAATACTGTATCATATTTCTATCACTATTTCCACATTGCTTTCTACAGTGTAATGTTTAACTGGTGCTTTTATGATGATTAAAAGTAACTTTAGTACATTAATCATTACTTATAAAAAAAGTAACTGAAATACAATACTTAGTTAATTATTATAAAAATGTAATGTGTTACGGCGGCACGGTGGCGCAGTGGTAGCGCTGCTGCCTCGCAGTTAGGAGACCTGGGTTCGCTTCCCGGGTCCTCCCTGCGTGGAGTTTGCATGTTCTCCCCGTGTCTGCGTGGGTTTCCTCCGGGAGCTCCGGTTTCCTCCCACAGTCCAAAGACATGCAGGTTAGGTGGATTGGCGATTCTAAATTGGCCGTAGTGTGTGCTTGGTGTGTGGGTGTGTTTGTGTGTGTCCTGCGGTGGGTTGGCACCCTGCCCAGGATTGGTTCCTGCCTTGTGCCCTGTGTTGGCTGGGATTGGCTCCAGCAGACCCCCGTGACCCTGTTCGGATTCAGCGGGTTGGATAATGGATGGATGGATGTAATGTGTTACAAACATTGCATTACTCTTTCTTCTTTTGTACAAAGAACTGTACATTTCACTGGCCGGCATTTGTTATTCAATCTTGCCTGATCACTGCCTCCATGTTACCATAAAATTAAATTTACCTCTCGGCATATGCAGGATAAGATGCACTCTTAGACCTTTTGCTCAATACTTTTTGACTTGCTACGCGTGCATTGGTTGCAAGTACTGCACAGCAAAAATGATACCAGACACAGCGTCATGCTTCCACTCACATGCATGGGATCTTCCCATGTTTTGAATTTTGAGGAGAGGCTGATAATATGGGTGTCACAATGATAAACAAAGGGTTGAATATGAAGCAGCAGGTCTTCGAAGTGCAAGATAGATATGCAAAAATAATTTAAGTGCATCTTTTCAACATATACTGTATGTCATACTCATCCCAATCTATTATTCAGCCAGGTTTCTGCTACTGCTATAAAATATCATAATTACACTCTGCTACATACACGTCCAACTCACTTGTTTTAATTTTGATATTTCTAGTATTAAGACAAGCTATTTTCAATGTGGTACTCATTTTACTTTTGCATTTAAAAACTGGGTTAGAATTTACATTACAAAGCATTCTTGTTTTTGCATTACTGTTTGTTCCTTCATGTATAGTTCTAAACCAGGCCTGTCCGAACTCCCTGCCCACCAATACCCAAGTTTAAACAATCCTCTAATTAATCTACTCATACACTGTCCAGCTCTGCAAGGACCTGAAAAGTTTGACATTTCCAATTCTGAGGCTGATGCCCATGGACAGTGAGCACCCTTTACCTTGTGACTGTGACCCACCTATCTCTAACTGTCTGATCTAGAATCTTTTTCTATGCCACATTAGGGGTGCACACTATCACTCTAAAGGACACCTGGGCCAGTTCCGTCATTTTCTAGTAAAACGCTGACCAGAAAACTCCTCCTGCACTTCAGTGACCCTAAGCTTGAGGTGTTGGATCAGATGGCATCTCCTGCAGATGAGGCCCTCATTAACTTAAAATAGTAAAACTAAAAAAAATCTGCACAGAAAACAAAAAAATAGATTAAAGGACTGCTACAGTTATTATACACCTTCTGACTATGTACCGCTGAGCTCGTCTATTTACCACTTTGAAGTTAGCCACTGCCATTTTTTGCCTTTACAAAAAAAATATTGTTTCTGTTACTTACTATGACGCCAATTAATTTACTTATTTACTGCTTATTGCTCTGCCTTGCCGACACAAGTTTGAATACAAATAACAAGTACAAGTAACTTTTACTAATGCCCCCCCCCCCAACAACACTCAGCTGCTTTTGCTCCTGTGTGGGTGGAAAAAAAAACCTTTAAAAATTCTCATAAGGCTCCTCCTTATTGACAAACCAAAATGCAAAGTTTCCAAAAGCAAAACATGTTTTTTAATTAACTCTCACACCACAGTACACAAACTCTCAGACGCTTCTCCTTTGTTTTCAACGATGATGTCAGCACCTCAGTCTCCAATGAAACTGGGATGCGCAACCTGTATTATTATTGGGAGCACTTTCTCAGTTCTTTTCAGTATTACTTTGACCAATACCTTGACATCATTTTTCAATAATGAGACTGGTCTGTAAGAGCCACATTCCAAAGGGTCTTTATTTTTCTCAGGACATACAGTGATCTTAGCTTACTGTGTGGGACAAAATGGTTTCATTTTTAACCTCTGCATATATTGCTAGAACCAATGACGGGGGTTTGGCAGATATACATTTGTAAAATTCAGCTGGAAAAAACATCCAGACCTTTAGCTTCCTCCACATTTGAGTTAAATTGCGCTAAGATAAAAATACATATAAGCTTATTGTTTTCTTCTATTGCTGATGTTTCAGAATAAACTACATGTGACGAAAATTCCGGAAGTTATAAGCTATGTTGCTTTTTCACTACATTCAGCAATAATGGCTGCATATGAATAATATTGTATTTAGGTGCAATATCGTTGAAATTCGAATTCCTGTGCATAGATTTCAAATGCTTTGCATTTTGATCCTAGTTAATTTCTAGAATTAATGTAAAAATAGCATACTGAGATATAAATGCGATTTCTGTCCTTTATTTTGAGGCAGAACTAAATGAACACATCAGCTTTCTACAGGAAGCGAGCTGGTTGACTTCAAATCAGGGTTCCACCAGTTGAAAGTGATGACAGCTGTCTCAGTGAGGATAGCGATGAAGACTACATACCTACACCATTATCACAAGGTGATGTTTCTGAAGATGAAAGCAGCAGTAATTAGAGTACTGACAATGAAAGCAGCAGTGATGAAGACTCTGACAGCAATCATGATGCACCTGCTAGCACCAGTGCTACTGGTACAAGAAGGCGACCAACTGCCACTGCAAGGAGAACACAGCAAAAGGTAGTGTGGAAGACAGTGCAACAACAAAACTCTGCAAGAGACATTCCAATTGGGCAAGCTGCTCTTCCTGATGCTGATGAAATCAGACTGCCCATTAAGTACTTCCGAGACTTTTTTGATGCTGATCTTTTGGATAGTATTGCAGAACAAAGTAATCTGTATTGCATGCAAAAAAATCCAAATAGTGCCCTCAAATTGGATCGAAATGAATTGGAGCAGTTTATTGGCACTGTAGTGTACTTGAGTGTTGTACATTTACCAAGGTCAAGAATGTACTGGTCCAGTGAATGTCGAGTGTCGAATGTGGCTGATGTGATATCCAGAGACAGATGGGAACAAATTAAAAAATTAATTCATTTCAATGACAACAGCAACATGCCAGCCAACAATGATGGAAATTACGATAAGCTTTTCAAAAACAGGCCAATTATTGATTCACTTCTCCCAAAATTTCAGGGTCTCCCACAAGATCAAATGTTGTCTATTGATTAGCAAATGGTGCCATTCAAAGGTAGATCTAGTCCAAAGCAATATATTCCCAAGAAGCCATACAAATGGGGATACAAAATCTTTGTGTTTTATGATACAAAAGGCCTGGTGCATTCATTTGACATATTTGCAGGGAAAATGGATCCTGTACCTGCAGAACCTAACATTGGTGCAAGTGGAAACATTGTGCTAAAGCTTGCAAAAGTTATTCGTGGTGCTCTCAATCACTTACTGTATTTTGACAACTGGTTTTCTTCCTTAGATTTGTTTGTTGCCCGTGCAAACAAGGGAATACCAGCCCTTGGGACTGTGCAGCAAAGTTGCCTGCAAGGGTGCAATTTCAGCATAGACACCGATATGAAGAAGAAGGGAAGAGGGACATTTGAAGAGAAAAAGGTTGTTGTAGTCAATGTAGAAATAAGAGCAGTAAAATGGTTTGATAAGAGGGGTTATCACTGCCAGCAATTTTGCCAGTTCCCAGCCTATTTCTAATGTAGAAAGATGGGATAGAAAGTCGAAAAAGAAAGTGTCTATAGAATGTCCAAACATCATCAGCCTGTACAACAAGTTCATGGGTGGCGTTGATGCTCTTGACGCACTAATTGCATATTATCGCATCCACATAAGGTCAAAAAAAGTACTATTATAGGTTCTTTTTTCATTTTGTTGATATGGTCATTGTAAACAGCTGGTTGTTGTATCGACGTGATTGTGATTCACTGGATGTTCCAAGAAAGAAGCAGAAGGATTTGCTTGCTTTTAGAACATCAATTGCACATGCACACTGCATGCAAGGTAAGGATATGGCAAGGAAGAGGAGGGGGCGGCCTTCATCTGATGTTGAAAGGGATTTCGAAAAGAAGAAACATCAAGGTCCAGCTAAGGCTATTCCAACACTGGAAGTCCGTTCAGATGCTGTGGGTCACTGGCCAGTGGTTGAAAGTGGATGGCAATGCTGCAAACACCCAAATTGTAAGGGCCAGACTGTAATCAAATGTTCAAAGTGCAATGTTCACCTGTGCCTCAACAAGAACAACAACTGCATTCAAGAATTCCATGAGTAAGACTGTTTCTCCTCATGTGACTTGTTGTTAATTTCATGACATTCTACTGATTTTTGGAAAATTTTTGTTAATTTGGATTGTTGACTGGAAGAACTGATCAATAACAGCATCAATAAAATAATCTACATACCTGAGAGTGGAAAATTTGGAGACAGTATTTTAGTGTGAAATGCATATTTACCAAATACTACTGTATCACACTGCATTATATCATATTATATGACATCCCATGATATTGACAAATATCAAACTGTTACCTTAAGAATCAAAATTGTATCATATTGTGATAAAACCTTAGGTTTACATCACTTACATTTACTATTTTACTAAATTTTTTATAAAATGCACACTCAAACTGGGGCTACTCACTTTTAAAATTTTTGCGGCAGGCATCTTATTTCCTGACGTCATCATTCTGGTATTTTACAACTGTAATCTTGGAGTCAATGATGTCCCTTTACCCATGAAATCCTGAAGAGGGACCAATTCTTCTCCACTATACATTTAACAACTATTACTCATATGCAGTATGCATAGTTTTCCATCATTTAAAAAAACAAAACTATTACTCACCAGAGAGAAAACTTTTTAATCGACCAAACTGGATCTCATACTGCTGAGAGTCAGCTTGGCAAGGTGCAGAAGATATAACACTGGTACATCCGGATTCAGCCTGAACTGTAAATATTTCAAACAAAACTTACTTAAATGTCAATAATTTTACACACCTTTACCAGTATCATACATTAAATACAACTCTTTCAAAATGTAGCATTATTCAATAAGACAAAGCAAGTTAGGAAAATGGATGGATAGATAACAATTTGATTTTTAAGTATTCCTACCAAACATCTATCATAAGGCAATATGACATGGAAAAACAATGTAATTCAATCTTACCTTTGCCTGAATATCAAATTGTTTAGTGCCAAGAATTAAAATCTAGTTAAAATTATAAAACATAAATCTGTACTTTATAAAAGCTGGGTTTGAGTACTCTCCATACCATCAAGTCAGAATTATTTTGGCAACACTTATAAAAATACCATCAATTTACATACTTGGGAGTTTAGTGCCTATTTTTGCAACATCAGATGCAAAGCACAAGCTAAAATTGCATAGTGTGCCTGTATTTCTACAAGCAGTGGTGCTTAATTATTTCTGGTTATAGGTGGTTTATAGTTGCAGAATCAGGCTCCGATTACCCCATAATTTATTTGGCAGGACTTATAGTCTATTAATAATAAGATAAGCAGCAATGCAGAACAAAATATACAAGAACAATACATCATATATGGCCCCCCATCAAAAGAATCTAATCAATAACAGAATGATGGCAGATACTGCACTTAATAAACATTATAATTTTGGATGAGCACAGACCATTCAGCACAACAAAGGTCTATGATTCTATTAACCTACTTTCTCCAAAATAATTACGAGTCAGATTTTGAATTTCCCCTAAGAACTATTGTCTATTATGTGCTTCGTATTCTCTCTTTGGTTTTCAGTATTAACAAAAACCTCAATGAGTGTTTGATTGTTCCTCCTGTGCTTCCCTTGCCTTTTTAACAAGATCATTTTAGAATAATAGCCTGTCATAATTTTGAATCCTTCAACTATGCCACCTCTTAATGTACATTGAACTCCTTCAGCCTTTCCTTATAGCTCATACGTCACTGAATTAAGCCTAGTCAGCCTGCTCTGATTGTCTTCAGCACTATTTTATCATTTTTTTTTATAAAAGAAAAGGAACATAAAAACTGCACGCAGTACTCTAGATGACCTCACTTATGCATTGTATAGTTTAACCAGAACCTTCACTTACTTGTACTAACATCCAGCTATTGAAAAGTAAAATCACATCCTACTGCTGTTCTTAATCACTTCTACTGTATGGATGTAGATAGTTAGCTAGATAGATAGAATGAATAAATCAAGCCACAAATAACCATAGCTGTGCAAACATTTTGAATATCTCTTCCCCGAACACTATAGTTTTTTTTAAAAGTAAAATGTAGTATTTCCTAAAAAACTAAAACAACAAATTACAGTTTTACTGTGCTACTCAGCATCAGTGTTTATTTTGGTGATAAAAACTAAGACGAAAAATATTCGTCCATGACATTTTTTCTGTGACGAAAATGGAACAAAAACTAAATAAAAATGCACCTTTAATGACAAAAACTAAGAAAAATGCTTTTAAATTCATAGTTGATGAAAACTAAACAAAACAAAAATGTTACAGACAGACAACTGGACAGTGAGCAACGCGAAGTTCTTTTCACATCTGCATTACACGTGAAACAAACCGCCAACAAATAAGTGTGCAATTTTAAAAACTTTTATGCAAGCTTGGTTACTGGATAATACTAGTTTGGCCGCTATTAGGAAATCATCCCGTCAGCCAGAATGCTACTCCACTCTGTACCGCTATGCCAGCCAACAGGATTCTCGGGTAAAAAAAGCAGCCAGACATATGGACCAACTTTAATTACAGTGTTGAACAAAATAAAACCCAGTGTAAGCCATGTGGAGAGAAATGCTCAGGAAAGAACACCACAAACCTGAAGAGGTATCTAGAGGTGCGCCATCCTAATATACATGCCAAGGTATGTAACATTAGTCAGATAGCGATATATCCAAGAATAATACTGTTACTTCTGGCTCTTGTTCATCCTGCTAATGCTATAGCATTAAGTACATCGGTTTATTTTAGGTGTGCTGCTAGTAGGGATGCCACATTGATAACAAATTCAGTACTGCACACTTGCGTCACTACAAATATATGAATAACTTTAGATGGCATAATAAAATAAGAAAAGTAAAAACTACATATGAAAAAAGCTTACAGTGGTGATGATACAGCACTGCATCAATACATGTTGAAAACAAAAACAGCAGAAGTCATGTCTGACAATGCTGTTTGTTTGAGAATTTCAGCATGCAATTGGGGAAAACACGCTTATTAAAGAAAAAGGATTTTGTGAGTTACTTAAGAATCAGATTCGTGCAGCTTTGAGAGCACAGTCAACTGCGCTCAGCCTCATATGTGAGTTATAACTGTTTAGCTTGTAGTGTCACACATTTATTACAGAAGATGAAATGCAAGGGGGATTAATTGCTTTTAATACAGTCCCAATAAGGAATGGAAGCTTCACATTTGTTCTTTGATATTACTGAGCACATCTGCACATGCTCGTCCATGCATCCATCCATTTTGTAACTGGTGGATACAGTTCAGGGTCACGGGTGAAACCACCTTGCATGCATCCATTTACATATACAGGCACAGTGACAGTGATGACAACAGTTGAATCAATTCAAAATTGAGGCAAGTTCCAAACAAAATAGTTATTTGGCTTTCCTACATCAAAGAATTGAGCTGTACCATTTGTTAATACTAACATAAAATCCATCCATCCATTATCCACAGGGGTCTGCTAGAGCCAATTCCAGCCAACACAGGGCGCAAGGCAAGAAACAAACCCTGGGCAGGGCGCACATACACACCAACCCCCCCCCCCCCGGGACAAATTTAGGATCGCCAAGGCACCTAACCTGCATGTCTTTGGACTGTGGGAGGAAACATGAGTACCTGGAGGAAACCCACGCAGACATGGGGAGAACATGCAAACTCCACGCAGGGAGGACCTGGGAAGCGAACCCGGGTCTCCTAACTGCGAGGCAGCAGTGCTACCCACTGTGCCACCTTGCCGCCCCTAATATAAAATGCATTTAGTATTTCAGTGCTTGAAGTGCATCTCCTAATTAATACAATATGTACATGTACAATACGGCAAAATAGCATTGCATCATTGCTCAATATGAATCTGCAAACACTAAGTTTGTGTTATTTGTTTGTTTTTTTAAGGGCAACCAATGTTTATGAGCATAACTCCTAAAATGTGAAGAACGCAGAAAAAGCATGTTTGTCATATACTAGAATGGTATGTTAGCGAATTTAACACAGTCTCTTAGTTGCGATTAATTGACCACAGGCAACTTTTGTAATTCTGGATTTGCACATAGGCTAAGCAATAACAAAGTCTGACCACTCATGTCAGAAACTTTGGAAACAGCACAGGAAAGTCTCTTTTAAACAGTAGAATTCCTGAAGCCTACTTTTTCTGCTTTACGTATGTGTTCAGCATTCTTGCATTTACTTTCATCCTACACTTACTCAGATATTTGTAGACACGGAATACAGATGAAATGCATGTATTCCAAATAATGATTGTGGTGTATGGCCGGCCGTTTATCCTGGCCAATACCCCCAAGCCGCCAGGTGGAGCCCTCCCTGCAGTATGGAGGTTCCCCAAAGACCAGCAGGGCATCATGGACACTGCAGTTTTTATACGCAGCCCTGCTGGATGCCGTGGGGGCCACTAGGAGACGCTGCAGGGGGGAACAACGGGTATTTACCCTACGCCCCAGAAGTACGTCCAAGTCACATGGACAAGGGGAATGACGTGCTTCCGGGGTGAAGAAAAGGACTTTTTACCTGACCCGGAAGTGATACAAGATCACATGGACTGGGGATTGGGAACACTTCCGGGTCAGGGAATATAAAAGGATTGTGGGAGCTCCCAGACGGCGAGCCGAGTTGGGTGGAGGGGTGGCAACGCGTCTGGGAGTTGGAGGATTGGATTATTGTGTATTTGATTATTGTTTGTATGAGTATAGTGGAGGAGAGGGTGCTTTGTGCACTGTGGAAGATTAATAAAGTCAACGTTTGGACTTTTACCTGGTGTCTGGAGTCGTGGACAGGGATTCAAGGGAGCAATAGCGCCCACCATCTGTCACAGTGGCGTAGCCGGCAGGATACTCCAGCATCTATTGCGGAGGACCTGTATTTCAAATTTCTCTGGACAGAGAGCCCCGAAAACACAACGGCGTCAGGACTCACCACAGTATCGCTCGAACCCGAATTTTCCAAGTCCGGAATGGGGAAGAGGAAGGGCAAGCAGAGAGACAACACCAGCGGGAGGGCCTTGTGTGCAATGGCCGACGCTCGGGATGAGTCATGGAGCGGCCTTACAAGTCCGGAGAAACCTCCAGGAACCAACAATCGCTCTGCCGGGAACGTTATTGAAAATCCGTTTGTAATAACTCACTTTGTTCCGTGCATGTACCTCGGAGATGATCATCTAGAGGCTCCGCGGGGAAAAGAAGACTGCCCCAAAGACGTTGGCGTGCTCCTGTCGGAACCTGAGCACATGGGAAAAGACTTCCGCATGACGGTAGCCGACAAGGGACACGGCAGCAAACCAGGTGCTTTCTGGGAAGGAGGAGGTCCGCGTCCCGCTGTCTGCGCCTTCAAGCCCGAAGTTACGGACTTGGACTTTCCGAAGGGGAAGGGGGAGGCAAGCGGAGCACCGCTCACCACGAAAAAAGGTAACGAGGGTCGGGAAATGGCTGTTCGGGATGTCGTTAAATTAAAGACAGACCGCAGTCCTCTGAAGGAAGCAACCCGACCCTCGACCGCAGCCAAAGAAAACTCCATGTCCCAGCAGCCTCCACGAGACGCATCAGAGGACGTGCCAGAAGCAGGCGTGCTCATTGGCTCCTGGCCGGCAGGTAAGACAAACAAGGAAGTGAGTCTTCTGCCGGCCGAAGTAAATAATATTAACGTACGGGAACTCAAAAAGCTGATCGAGCCCGTACTAAGTTTCTTGCAGGTCCTGACGAGCATCGAGAAGATCATCGGGGAGTTGGGAGCTGCAGCCAAAGCACCGTTGGAAAAGGTGGGAGACTACGTGCGGCGGTTTGATGGAGAGCCTCCCCTACTTCATGATGCGGCGGTACAGGCGAGTCAAGCCGGTACCATAAAGAAAGTAATAGGGACGCAGTTAATCTGGGCCCGCTTCTAATGAATAGCGGGTGCCAATACACTGCGTGCCCTACAAGAGAGGCCGGTTCGTTAACCGAGTGGTCGGGGGAAGGGCTGATCGATCCGGGGCAGCTAGACAGTGCTGACTCCCGGAGCGAGGCGGCCCTAAAGACACCACCACCGGTAATTTATAAAACAAAAGGGGTGCAGACAGTAAAATGGCTCTCTTCTTCCAATAGCAAGACCCAGACTGTGGACAAGCCCCAGATGAAACAGGAGACTTCTAAAATAAAACAGGGGTCACCTGACAAGAAAACAAAAGGAGAGAGAGCACCGTTAGAGACGGCGGTGGTTTCTTTCCCAGCAAGTGAAGGGGCGGCCCTAATGTTTCCCAATTGTTTTCAGTCCCGCAAGGGGAGAATAACAGGAGGACGGAGGCAGTGCTACGGATGCCGAAGGTTGGGCCACATTTGGAGAAACTGTCCTTGGAGAGAGGGGGACAAGCTGTTGAATTGGACTAATATTCCCCCTAGATTCTCCAGGGATCAAGATACAAGGATTAGTCAATGCTCAACCGGAATGTCCTCTTGGAGACAGACTTCCCTCTAATTATAATTAGTCGCTGGGAGGGGAATACTGTGGTGTATGGCCGGCCGTTATCCCGGCCAATACCCCCAAGTGGAGCCCTCCCTGCAGTATGGAGGTTCCCCGAAGACCAGCAGGGCATCATGGACATTGCAGTTTTTATATGCAGCCCTGCTGGATGCCGTGGGGGCCACTAGGAGACGCTGCAGGGGGAAACAACGGGTATTTACCCTACGCCCCAGAAGTACATCCAAGTCACATGGACAAGGGGAATGACGTGCTTCTGGGGTGAAGAAAAGGACTGGCAACGCGTCTGGGAGTTGGAGGATTGGATTATTGTGTATTTGATTATTGTTTGTATGAGTATAGTGGAGGAGAGGGTGCTTTGTGCACTGTGGAAGATTAATAAAGTCAATGTTTGGACTTTTACCTGGTGTCTGGAGTCGTGGACAGGGGTTCAAGGGAGCGATAGCGCCCACCATCTGTCACATGATGTACTGTATTATTTACCCTATACAACTCCAGATCTCACATGCAGATAAGGAGCCTTGGTTTGAGCTGGGAGAACTTTTTTTCCCCCCCGAGCTGAGCTCCGTCAAGGAGGGGGATGGGACAGCAGGCTGCTTGCTGCTTGTGCTGATCGAGGCATTTACAAAACAAAAGACGCTGATGGACATGTGTTTAGGGATTTAAGTTGGGCCAGGATTATGAGCTTTTTCGTAGGCTTCAGGAATTCGAGTGTTAAAAGTAACTTTTGTAATTCTGGATTTGCACACAGGCTAAGCAATAACAAAGTCTGACCATTCATGCCAGAAACTTTGGAAACAGCACAACAAAGTTTCTTTTACAATAGCTCTAAAATATTGGATTTATGTAAAAAATTTTACCCATTTATTAAATGTTACTTTTTAGTGAGTTTCTTAACAAGCTAATGATGTAAATATAAACCTAAAACAGTGATTTTAAAAGTACTAGCCAAAGCCCACCGTAGCATACGGCAGTGTAAGAATAGGAATGGAAAACGGTGAGAAAGGAATTCAGTATAACAAAGGCTTAGGAAACCACCGTCACAGTATAACGAAAATAGCAAGGAGCGAAACCAATGCCAATGGTCGAAAGAGTACCTTCCTGTAGCTGGCTATGGAAAACATAGACATATATAGACAGACACACCGCATTCACTGTGTTGCCCAGTCGACACGATAAGTCAATGTGTCCGCCCTATTGCGAGTGGTAAAAGTGCCATTTAAACTAATACAGGTAGACGTGGAAACCGGGTTTTCTGATGAAAAAACAATAACATTTTAAACAGTATCGTTTACATACAACAGATTTTGGCGAATCGTTTACATGCAATTATTTATATCCATTTATACACTAATAATGGCAATTATTAAATAATAATAATAAAAATAAATTATTATTATTATTATTATTATTAAATAACACCTCCCGTAGAAGTAACATTTCTCGGACTGCTTTCTTCCATCTCCAAAACATTTCTAGGCTTCGTCCTGTTCTTACGCAACACAGTACTAAAGTATTGGTTAATGCCCAAGTCACCTCACGTATAGATTACTATAATGGTATTCTATCCGTCATCCTACAAAAACAAATCCATCGCTTACAATTTATTCATAATTCTGCTGCCAGGATAATAACCTGCTGTTCTAAATCCACTGAACATACTACACATATTCTCTCTCAACTTCACTGGCTCCCTGTTAACTACAGAATACAATACTAAATACCGCTCTTAATATTTAAAGCTCTCCACAACCTCACTGATCTCCTACAGACCGGAAAACAATTACCTTTACTTACGCTTGACTAAAACCGATTTATTTTTACTTATCTAAAATGTATTTTTTGTCAACTAAAACCAACAATAAATGACTAATATGTGACTAAAACTAAATCAAAATGTATTGTCAAAATTAACACTGCTCAGCACAATAATCACAGACGAGTTGCATTTTTGTGATCACTGCAACAACATGGCCCCTGGTACACAGAGCAGCAATTTTTTAAAATCCAGTAATAATGGACACGTGTGGCACCTTCTGTGGTTTTGTCCACTTTTGTATCTACAAAAAGCCGTTTCAGGTTCTGCGATTTGTGCTGTTTCACAGTGAGCAGGTGCTGCAGCTCCTTGCCCCACAAATACTCTCATCCTTCTGGGTACGAGCTTTGTCCCACTACAATTTTCTGCCCATAACATGATGATCTGATGTAGAAGTGTTGCTCTGAACTGCACTACTTTATTGTTCGTTTGTCTCTTCATTGCCATTTCTTTTCTTGTTTCTTACCTACAGCATCAAAACTCGGAAATACCAACACAATAAGCAACAAGATAGAAATGCAATTGTAACAAACATAGATAGATACAAAGAAATCATTAAAAAACATGTTTTATTCAAGTGTTGTTTTCAAACGCAGTACACAAAATGCGCATGTAAGAATACAGACACTTTGCAGAGACCATGTGTTTTTGGAAATAAATATTTAATTGCTTTCACCCTTTGAAAGCGTTTACTCTCTGAAGTATAAAGTTTTATACATGCTTGTTTATTAGTTTACAGTTCATAATAGTATAGTGCTTATGCAGTAATGTGTTCAGATGTGTGGATAGACCGCAGATTTGTTCTTAATGCAAGACTGCTAATTGATTTAATATCTCAGCAGACTTTCTGCCTGCATTATTCACAAATTTGTTGGAGTCCTGCTTCGGTGAAACAAATATGACTTGGCATTACATACCTGGGGTTTAAGGCATTTTTGAGTAAGTTTTTAAATCTCTCTTTTTACACAGTATAAATGGGGTGCCTTTCTTTAGCCAAGTGCTCTGTTGTAGCATTCGTAATGTCATTCACGGATTTGCTTTCTTGTCAAACAGGCACCCGCAGGTGATTGTAAACTGATTTAAAAAGTTTGTTTCACTTTTGTGTCACACTGCATGTCAAAAGAAGCTGTGGCTCAGGTTTTCTGACATTTGCTGCCCTGGTGCAGTTGCTCAATGTATGCAAAAAAGGTTGCTTGTGCTACCATCCTTTGCATCAATGTAAACTTTGCAAGAGGTTAATTTACATTAATTTAGTCAGTGTTGGCAATTTACACAATCTCTTCTCTTCTAGCAGGGTGTATTTTACCTCCTTACATTACTACTTAAAACAGGGGTAATGTTTTTGTTTGGCAAGCTCGCGCATACACCTGACAACAAGAGCACATTGTAAGCTGTTGAGCTTGTGTCATGCATAGGCATCAATATTAGACTATTATTCTTACATAAAGAGCTAGCCTAGAAACACTTGTATGTTATTAACATACAGTGGCTTGCAAAAGTATTCGGCCCCCTTGAACTTTTCCACATTTTGTCACATTACAGCCACAAACATGAATCAATTTCATTGGAATTCCACGTGAAAGACCAATACAAAGTGGTGTACACTTGAGAAGTGGAACGAAAATCATACATGATTCCAAACATTTTTTACAAATAAATAACTGCAAAGTGGGGTGTGCGTAATTATTCAGCCCCCTTTGGTCTGAGTGCAGGCAGTTGCCCATAGACATTGCCTGATGAGTGCTAATGACTAAATAGAGTGCACCTGTGTGTAATCTAATGTCAGTACAAATACAGCTGCTCTGTGACGGCCTCAGAGGTTGCCTAAGAGAATATTGGGAGCAACAACACCATGAAGTCCAAAGAACACACCAGACAGGTCAGGGATAAAGTTATTGAGAAATTTAAAGCAGGCTTAGGCTACAAAAAGATTTCCAAAGCCTTGAAGATCCCACGGAGCACTGTTCAAGCGATCATTCAGAAATGGAAGGAGTATGGCACAACTGTAAACCTACCAAGACAAGGCCGTCCACCTAAACTCACAGGCCGAACAAGGAGAGCGCTGATCAGAAAAGCAGCCAAGAGGCCCATGGTGACTCTGGACGAGCTGCAGAGATCTACAGCTCAGGTGGGGGAATCTGTCCATAGGACAACTATTAGTCGTGCACTGCACAAAGTTGGCCTTTATGGAAGAGTGGCAAGAAGAAAGCCATTGTTAACAGAAAACCATAAGAAGTCCCGTTTGCAGTTTGCCACAAGTCATGTGGGGGACACAGCAAACATGTGGAAGAAGGTGCTCTGGTCAGATGAGACCAAAATGGAACTTTTTGACCAAAATGCAAAACACTATGTGTGGCGGAAAACTAACACTGCACATCACTCTGAACACACCATCCCCACTGTCAAATATGGTGGTGGCAGCATCATGCTCTGGGGGTACTTCTCTCCAGCAGGGACAGGGAAGCTGGTCAGAGTTGATGGGAAGATGGATGGAGCCAAATACAGGGCAATCTTGGAAGAAAACCTCTTGGAGTCTGCAAAAGACTTGAGACTGGGGCGGAGGTTCACCTTCCAGCAGGACAACGACCCTAAACATAAAGCCAGGGCAACAATGGAATGGTTTAAAACAAAACATATCCATGTATTAGAATGGCCCAGTCAAAGTCCAGATCTAAATCCAATCGAGAATCTGTGGCAAGATCTGAAAACTGCTGTTCACAAACGCTGTCCATCTAATCTGACTGAGCTGGAGCTGTTTTGCAAAGAAGAATGGGCAATTATTTCAGTCTCTAGATGTGCAAAGCTGGTAGAGACATACCCTAAAAGACTGGCAGCTGTAATTGCAGCAAAAGGTGGTTCTACAAAGTATTGACTCAGGGGGCTGAATAATTACGCACACCCCACTTTTCAGTTATTTATTTGTAAAAAATGTTTGGAATCATGTATGATTTTTGTTCCACTTCTCACGTGTACACCACTTTGTATTGGTCTTTCACGTGGAATTCCAATAAAATTGATTCATATTTGTGGCTGTAATGTGACAAAATGTGGAAAAGTTCAAGGGGGCCGAATACTTTTGCAAGCCACTGTAATTACTATTCACACATAAGTAAAAAGGTTGCAAACTATCATTAAATATCTGTTAAAACTAAAAATCCATATTGTGTGAAACCAATACCAGTATACTGGTATAGGCAATATACCACACAGCACTAAATACAGGAATTGCAATTGTGTATATAGCAAGTTCAAAAGTAAGCAGCTCCATTGACCAAGTCTTGTGGGGCCAGATGGGATTTTAAAACAAGAATACATGTCTGGTAATAACCTGTTAACATGTTTATAGTGAACAGCGACAAAATCTTGTGTTGCAAAGGCTATGCACACAGTGCTTCTTCCCAAAACACCCACCCAACAATTACTCCAGTCCTTGAAGTTTCAACTGTCAGTTTTAAGGGAGAGAGCAAAAGAAGCTGAACAAAAAATTGAATGCTGACAGAAAATAAAATGCTAACATTAATAATAATTAGATTAGATAAACTTTATTAATCCCAAGGGAAAATCAGTTCAGGAGCTCAGTAGCACAAAGTAACTGAAGCATAATGAGTTATTTCAACATTGTTATGAGTGAAAAGACAGAGGACCCAGACACAAACATACAAACTACCACAGCTACTTGGCTCCACATTTGAGAAGTACTTCTGTCTACTGCAATACCTTTTTGTCATTTTGGCTATTTCATCACTATATGGCATAAAACTAGCAAGTAGAGTTTAGATAAACATTGTGTTCTATGGATATGCTACATTTTAAAAATGCCATGGTTATATTCTGGCATGGCATGTTTGCATTTCCAATTAGACGATAATGTTAACTCACTTTAGTTATTTATTTAAACAAATAAAAGAACCGCGAGATGAAAGAGAATAGGCAAAAAAAATAAAAATAAATCAATGTAAAGGGAAGCAGCACACACAGATAAAGGTGTCTCAGTGCATATAAAGTGTATAAAGGACAATACGTTATAAATGAAACATCGAAGAACAAAAGATCGCATTAGAGCATAAAAAGGAAATTAACCATCAGGTATAATTAAAAAAATAGCAGGACAAAGCAAGGTCAGAAATAAAAGGAAAAAAAGCAGAAAACAAAGTCTTTTCACATTCGCATCATTCAACGCACAAAACGTAGATTTACACAATAATGGAACATACGCTATAAGAATCTGAGGACCCGCAGCAGTTAAAGCAACGACAAGTTTAATTTCAAAGGAATCACAATTCGGTCAGGTGTATATTTATCAAGGAGAAGCGATCACAACATAAGCAGCAGAGACACAAAGTAGCAAAAAGGACAGCGGCTGTACAGGCTTTAAAAAGATTGAAGGGCAGCACGGCAGCAGTCTCCCCCCACAACACAAGCAGCGTTATACATCCTGCAAGAAAGAATTTAACCACACCCGGGCCGGAAATAAAGGACAAATATTGTTCTTACGACGTCACGCAAGACCAGGCAGTGAGCCATCATTTAAAACAAGTCCACAGACATCTAACCTAGCAGTTGGATTGCATTTGGCAGGCAAGCATGATGTGCTCCCAGCTCTTAAAACAACGACAAATTTTGGTCTTGTCCGTTGCGAGAGATGGACGTCTGAAGCGGAGCTCCGCTAGCAGCGGTGTTATTTTTCATATAATCTGCTTATTATCCTGAGATATCCTGTATTTATCCAACCTGAGGGGCACTGCTACAGTATATGCAAGCATATATTACCATGGCCAACAAGAAAACGGGTCTGAAAGAACTGAAAACTAAAGCTACACCCAAGCCAAGGTCGGCAAGCCCTACTTCAAGATACAGCCTTTCAGAGACTGACCTGGATCAGATGGGCGAAAGCCCAGACTGCTTGGGACCACAGTCCGCTGCATCGTCGCCGGCTGACAGCGAAATGGGCAGCAAATGTACGAGCATGAGTGAAGCAGATCTCGATAGCTCGCTGATTGGAGAAGATCACCTGAAACTGGAAAAGGCCTTGCAGTCTGCGGTTTCATTTACTCCACGCGGGGACACCGGCTACAATAGAGCCTGCCACTTCACCTACGGTGCACGAAAGCAGAATTGACCTGTCTGAACTGAAGGTGATGTTCGCTCAGCTCATGCAAGAGATACAAAAAGCGAGAAGGCAAATGAGAAGGCAAGGGAAAAGGCAAATGAGAAGCTGCAACAGGAGCTGCAAGAGGAGCTCCGACAGATGTGGCAGCAGGATAATAAAGTCTTTAAAGATATGCTGGGTAAAACTAAAAGCACATTCAGGAAACCTTGGTTAAACTGAGCACGCTTGCTGATCAACTGGAGGATGTCAAGGAGACATTCACGACTCGGATTGAAACAGCCGAAAATCTATCTGCCAGTGCTGAAGAAAAAGCAACAACTGTTAGCTCCGAATGCAAAAAACTCGGAGACAGACTGGCTGCTTTGGAAGATGGAAGCAGAAGGAATAATGTCGGAATTGAAGGTCTGCCTGAGAATCGAGAAAGTCCAAACCCTGTGAAATTCGCAGCTGAACTTTTTTCTAAAATAATTGGAGAGGACTTTAAAGCAGATTCTGAGATAGCAGCGGCTTATCGCGTACGCAGATCAAATACCGTTAGACCTAGATCTTTTATTATTCTCTTTGAAAGATTATCATTTAAGCTAGAGGTGATGGCACTCCTCAGACACAAGCAAGAGATTATTTATGAAAATAACCACATTCGTATCTTCCCTGATTTCTGTCCAGCAACAGCTACTAAACGCGCAGCCTTCAACAAAATTAAACAGCAGTTACGGCAAGCCAATATCAAATACAGCCTCTTGTATCCTACCAGACTGAAAGTGGAATTGCAGGGTCAATTCTATGTCTTCGCTAGCAAGGAAGAAGCAGAAAAGGAATTAAGAAAGCTGATCCCGGGACTACTCTGATACATAATAGTGAGTCATGGCCATTAATGATATGGCAACGATTAATAAACTACGGTCTGATCTATTTGTTTAAAATACAGGTTTTTATCATTATATATCCTCATTATTACTCATTATTACTCTGGCGCTATCTGTTTATGTTTTAATTAAAGTTATAGATGCTTGTGCTTAATTACGTTTTTCTTTCTTCTTTTATCTAATTATTTTCTCTCTACCCTAAACGAGACTGTTCAACATCATACCCTTGGTTTATTGTTATTGCTATTATTGCATTAAGACTTATTAAAACTTATTATGCTTATTCTAGACCAGAATATTCTTTCTAACACCATTCCCCGGGTTTATTATCCGGGTGTATTATCTTAATACACTAAGATTGCTGAAGATTATATATATTCTAAGTGCACAGTTTGTTAAAGATTAAATTTTATGCATAAAGTATTTAGACTATACTAGTAATAGATCTCTCTATTTTTTAAACCTAAAACGCTGCTGCGTGGGGGCTTGTTTTGCATTGGACGTGTTGTCTCTGGGTATGTCAGAGGACTGGGACTGTGTGAACTGGGTTCTAGCCTCACGTGGGGAGTCAAAACGGGAGGGTGGGGGGGGTTTTGGAGAAAGACAGCAGGCTAGATCTATACCTAATCTATCCTTTTAATCTTTATAATTATAACTACCAACGTAATAATAGGCCGCATGGCAATAACACTTGGGGAATTAGGAAATTAAGGCCGATGCTATCTCACTTCCAGTTAAGACTATAAAATGACATCAAAAACTCAGAATCAATGTCTCCATGATGGGACAGTTAACTTCGTGAGCTGGAATGTTAAAGGGCTGAATCAATTAAAGAGAAAGAAAGTACTCTCTCACCTAACAGGTCCAACGCTAAAATAGTATTTTTACAGGAGACCCACTTACTAAGTAAGGATCAGTTCCGGCTGTAAAAAGACGGGACTGGCCAAATGTTCTATTCTAGTTTTACAAAGAAAACTAGAGGTGTGGGAATTCTCATACATAGAACAGTCTCATTTGTAGCATCAGATGTAGTATTAGATCCTGAAGGGAGATATGTGATGGTCATGGGAGACTTACCTAACTGTAAAATGATTTTGATAAATGCTTATGCACCTAATGCTGATAAGGAATTTATACAAAATTTATTTGCATCCATTCCCAATCTGAACACTCATAAAATTATAATGGCTTGGGACTTTAATTGTGTTTTAAATCCACTCTTCGATAGGACTTCTACCACATGTGGAACGAAAAAGCAAAAGTAAAAAAGCAAAATTACTAAAATAGATTAAGAACATGCCAGAATACCAAGCGAGGCTCTACATAGGAAAAGGCAGGCTCTGCATTCAGAACTAAACCTCTTGACAACTAAAGAAACTGAACAACTAATTTATAAATCCAGACATCATTACTATGAACATGGAGAGAAAGCTAATAAGCTTTTAGCTCAACATATTCACAAGCAAGAAGTGCGCAACGCAATCCCAGTAATCACCAATACGAACGGAGACAAAAAATCATCGACCACAAAAATATGCACACATTCAGAGACTACTATAAATCCTTATATAGTACGGAGTTTAAAGAAGACAATACACAACCTAATGCATTTCTGGATACATTACGGATACCACAAATAGACAGTTTTAGTGCGGAGGAACTCGATTAACATCTGACATTATCAGAATTACTAGATGCTATAAAGTCACTTCAAGGTGGGAAAGCAGCAGGCCCTGATGGCTACCCTGCAGAATTTTATAAGAAATTCTCCGCTCAGCTAGCTCCCCTCCTATTAGCAACATTTAGAGAAGCCAGAGACAACCAAACTCTGTCTCAAACTTTTCGCCAAGCAGTAATCACCGTTTTTCCAAAACAAAATAAGGACTTATTACAATGTGCATCATACAGACCAATTTCACTTCCGAATAATGACGTTAAAATACTCTCAAAAATCATAGCTAGAAGGATGGACAAAGTGCTCCCTTCGGTAATATCACAAGATCAAACTGGATTTATCAGGGGCCGGCACTTATTTTCAAATCTTCGACGCCTGTTTAATGTAATATACTCACCAACTAAATCAAAACACCCCAGAAATATTATCATTGGATGCAGAAAAAGCATTTGAAATGATTAACTGGAAATACCTTTTTACTACATTGGAGAAATTTGGGTTTGGCCCGAACATTTGTGCATGGATCAAATTACTGTATACCAATCCAGAAGCTTCAGTTTGTTTCAACAACATTTATTCAGACTACTTTAAACTAGAACGTGGTACTAGACAAGGATGCCCCTTGTCACCGCTACTGTTTGCACTTGCCATTGAACCACTGGCAATACAATGTCGAAATACTGATCAGATAAAGGGGATTATCAGAGAAGGACTGGAACAGAAAATTTCACTATATGCAGATGATATGGTACTGTATATATCAGACCCAGAAAATTCTGTGCCTGCAGTCTTAACAGCACTCACAGAATTTCAAAAGATCTCTGGTCTCAGAATTAATCTGAATAAAAGTGTACTCTTTCCAGTGAATTCTCAAGCATATAATATTAGATTAGATACCCTAGCTTTTATCATTGCAGAACAGTTTAAATACCTAGGGGTAAACATCACAAGTAAACATAAAGCTCTTTATCAACAAAATTTCGCCATCTGCATGGAAAAAATTAAGCAAGACTTGCACAGATTGGTCAACCCTTCATCTCACTCTAGCTGGAAGAATTAACACTGTTAAGATGAATATTCTTCCTAAGCTCCTTTTTATTTCAAAACATCCCAATATACATCAATAAATCATTTTTAAGTAATTGGATTCAACAATAACCTCATTTATTTGGAACTCAAAACATCCACGTATCCAAAAAGTGACCCTACAAAGACAAAAGGCAGAAGGCGGCATGGCTCTACCCAACTTCGAGTTTTATTACAGGGCAGCAAATATACAAGCGATAAAAACCTGGACACAAACAGAAGAACATACACAGGCTTGGTCGGCAATAGAAGTAAAATCCTGCAGTACTTCTTTATATTCCCTGCTCTGTGCCCCAATAAACACAAGTTATCGGCAATATACTAATAACCCAATTGTGCTTCACTCACTTAGAATATGGAACCAATATAGAAAGCATTTTAAGACGGAGAAGCTTTTATCTGTGGCACCTCTGCAAGAGAACCATCTCTTTCAACCTTCGAGAACATATGCAGTTTTTAATATCTGGAAAAAATTTGAGATTAACTTGCTTAGAGATCTTTATGTAGACAACATCTTCGCATCCTATGAACAATTACATTCCAAATTTATCATTCCAGCTACACATTTCTTTCACTATTGTCAAATTAGGAACTTTGTTAAACAGAACCTTCCCGATTTTCCTCATCTTGCACCCTCATCCATGCTGGAAAAAATATTGCTCAATCTCTAGGACTCAGACACCATCTCTACAATATATAAAATCATTTTACAGTCCCTCCCTTTCAAAGATTCAAGAGGACACTGGGAAAAAGATCTCTCAATTAATATATCAGAAAAGGAGTGGAAAGTAGCAATGCAGAGAAATCACTCGAGCTCCATATGTGCAAAGCATACAATTATACAACTTAAAATTATATATCAAGCACATCTGTCTCGTCTAAAACTCTCCAAAATGTTTCCAGGGCATGATCCAACCTGCGAACGCTGCAATCAAGTCCCTGCATCACTGGGTCACATGTTCTGGGCCTGCACCAAATTAACAACATTCTGGACCAAAATTTTTAATTACCTTTCAGAAAGCCTTGGTCTCACATTCCCTCCTAACCCATTAACAGCTGTGTTTGGGGTTCTTCCAGATAAGTTTAAAGTGGAGAAAGACAAACCAACTGTGATTGCATTCACTACACTTTTGGCACGCAGACTTATCTTGCTAAACTGGAAGAACCCAAACTCTCCTCTTTTAAGTCAGTGGGAAACCGACGTTTTATATTATTTGAAATTGGAAAAAATCAAATACTCAGAGGATCTGTACAGACTTTTCTCAAAACATGGCAGGATCTAATCAGTAATATTTTAAAATAAGCTCTTAAAGCACAGAGGAAGCAATTTAGGTATGTTTACAAGCCTTAAATTTTACGCCGTTTGCCTTGCTCTCTCTCTCAGGGGTGGGGGTCGACTTGTTGTTAACTTAATTTTACTTTTTGTAAAAATTGATAGATTTGTATGGAATGATTACAATATAATTAATAAAATTAAAAAAAAAAAAAAACAAAAAAAAAAACACGACATGCGACAAGCAGGCGAGGAAGCTCACAAAAAGCAAAAACACAGCAAATGATCCAAAGGCATATTCTTAGCGTGCGTTCAGCCCCTCCTCCCCCCAACACGAGCAGAATTATACGTCTGTCAAGAAAGATGTAACCACGCACGGGACCGGAAATAAAGGACAAGTTTTGTTTTTACAGTATTGTTTACAGTAGGGTCACCCTTTGGATGCGTGGAGGTTTTGAATTCCAAATAAATGAGGTTATGATTGAATCGAATCTTAAAAATGATTTGTTAATGTATATGGGGATGCTTTGAAATAGAAAAAGAAGCTTAGGAAAGATGTTTATCTTGACTGTGTTAATTCTCCCTGCTAAAGAAAGATAAAGGGTTGACCATATATACATAAGTCTTGCTTAAGTATTTGCATGCAGACAGCAAACTTTTGTTGAAAAAGAGCTTTATGTTTACCCTGATGTATTTAAACTAATCTGCGATAATAAAAGGGAAGGTGTCCAATCTCATATTGTGTGGTAGAAAGTTCACTGGAAACAGCACACTTTTATTCAAATTAATTTTGATTCCACAAATCTTTTGAAATACTGCTAGCGCTGTTAGGACTGAAGGCAAAGTACTTAGTGATTCTGATATATATAGTATCATATCATCTGCATATAGTGATATTTTCTGTTCAAGTCCTTCTCTGATAATCCCCTTTATCTCACAATTATTTCGAAAGTGTAGCTCAATGGCAATTGCAAATAGCATCTTTGTCTAGCACCGCATTCTAGTTTGAAGTGGTCTGAAACAATGTTGTTAATACAAACTGAAGCTTCTGTACTGGTATACAATAGTTTGATCCATGCACATATGTTCGGGCCAAACCCAAATTTGTGCAGTGTAGTGAAAAGGTAGTTCCATTCAACCATATCAAATGTTTTTTCTGTATCCAACAATAGTAAGATTTTCTGGGGTGTTGGACTTTGTGGGTGAATATATTACATTAAATAGGTGTTGAAGATTGGAAGCTAAGTGTCTGCCTTTAATAAATCCTGTCTCAATTTCCTCAATCCTTCTAGCTAGAAGTTTGGAGAGCACCTTAACATCATTACTCAGAAGTTAGATTGGTTTATATGATGCACATTGTAATAAGTCCTTATTTTTCTTAGGAATGAAAGACAATAATTAATGCTTGGTGAAAAGTTTGTGGTAGAATTTTATTGTCTCTGGCTTCTATTAATGTTGCTAATAAAAGGGGAGCTAACTTAATTGAAATGTTTTCTATAAAATTCAACAAGGTATCCATCAGGGCCTTCAGCTTTCCCACACTGAATTGAGTTGATAGCATCTTGAAATTCTGAGAGTGTCAGAGGTTTATCCAAATCCTCTGCACTGAGAGTATCAAGCTATGGCATCTGTAATGCATCATAAAATGCATTAAATTGCATATTGTATTCTTTAAAATGAGTAGAATGTAAGGCCTTATAATAGTCTCTAAATGTGTGCAATATATTACAGTATTGTCAATGCTTTTGTCTCCATCGATGCTGGTAATTACTAGTACTGCATTATGAACTTCCTGCTTGTGCATTTGTTGACCCAAGATCTTATCAGCCCTTTCTCCATGTTCATAGCAAAGATGTCACGATTTAAAAATGACTGGTTACATTTCTTTTGAGAGGTGGAGTTCTGAATGCAAAGCCTGTCTTTTCCTATAAAAAGTGCCTTGTTTTGGAAACCTGGCATGTTCCTATTCTGTTAATTTCACTGATTAACTCTGATCCCTGCTTGGTGTCAGATTTATTTTTATGGGAGAAATATGAAATAATCTGTCCTCTTATAAATACCTTCGCAGTTTCCTAGAATGTACCTGTAGAGACCTCCGAGGATGTATTTTTCTCTTTAAAAAAAAAAAAAAAAAAAAAAATCAATTTCCTTGGATATACACTTGGTATAGTTCTTGTCAGCTAATAAAAGTGGGTGACGATGCCAGCTGCAAGATAAGTACGTAGAGCATAATGATTTGAGCTCCAAGATCAGGGGAATGTGGTTGCAGAAAATATTAGTCATACTTGCAAAATTTGATCGTGGGTAAAAAATTGTTAAATGTAAAGAAATAATCAATTTTTGAGTAACAGTGATGTACTGATGAGAAGATAGAATATGCTCTAGAGATTAGATTTAGAAATCTCCAGGGTTCTGACAAGTTGTGATCAATTACAAACTAACTGTTTTTGCAGTGTTAGATGTTATCACCCCTGTAGCAGGAGACCTATCCAGGTCTGGTTTTAAAACACAATAAACGTCTCTGGCCATTATAATATGAGTGTTCACATTAGAAATGGATGTACATACATTTTGAATGAAGTCTCTATCATCCACAAGAAGTGCATAGCTATTTATCAAAATCACTTTACACTTTACATTACTCATGATGGTCACGTATTGCCCTTACTACATACTACAAATGAAATTGTTCTATGTATAAGAATTCCCACACCTCTAGTTTTTCTTTTATTGCTGGTGTGGAATATTTGGCCAATCAAATCTCTGCGCAAACAAAACTGATCCTTGCTTAATAAGTGGGTCTCCTGTAAAAATACTATCTTGCCGTTTAGACTTGTTAGGTGAGAGAATACTGTGGTATAGCGGGTCCACAGCTTCAAAAGAATTGCCAGCGTGGGCGTGCAATGAGGTAACTGGGGCGAGTCATTGTTCTCAATCGCTTCATCGCTTCCGGCGGCATGTGAGCAAGTAGCTGCATCCACTGAGCCGTACAAGTACGGGCCAGCACAGAAGAAGAGATTGAAGGGAAAAAAAGGAATAAAAAAAAAAAAAACGAGCTGGGGCCCCACGAAGGAGCGTTGGCTGTGACAGTCTAGGGGTTCGTTCACCCTAATGAATATTTGGTTGGAGTGGGTCAATGAAGCCAAATCAACTCCCTATGTATCCGAGGGGCGACTGAGTGAGTGCAAAGTAAGACAGGAGGAGAGCCGACCTCAGACAGTCTGGTTGCACAGTGTGGAGGCAGCCAAGACGTGGGTTGTCAGAAAGGAGTTTGTTGCTGCCGAGTCTCTGCAAGCTACGCAAGTAATGGTTGAGCCGGGGAGAATGAGAAGGAGGTGGGCTGAGATCATGAGGAGTTAGACTGCATTTAAACCTCTGATTTTAATGGATATATTATGGTTTTTATCTACCCACTTTTCACCTGGTTTTATGGATATATGAATATACTGGTTTTTTTTGGTTTTTTTTAAAATACTGCACTGTGGACACTTTTTGGATTTGTTTGACATTTTAATAAAAGCACCTTGGCACTTGTTACACCATCTCCTTTGCTCCATGTGAGATTTGTCCTCATTTGTCACCTCATCTTGGTCAACACTATCAACGGTTTTGGTTCTAAAGACCCCCATATGTGAAGAGGGAGTCTGAAGTGACTAACACCGTCACAAATACTTTGTTTCTCTTTATATCGTGATTGAGACTTTTGACATTCCAGCTCCCAAAGTTCACCGTTTGGTCATAGACCATGGTTCTGAACTTTTGTTGACACTTTGTAGTCTTAGATTAAGGTGGTACATTATTACATACAGTAAGATAGCTTTGATCTTAATTTTCAATTTTTCCAGGAGTTACTGGTATGAAGGAGTATTGCTACGTTGGTATTTATATTTGTTAGGGCTAGAAGGATAGATTAGAAATAGCTTGCTCTCTTCTCCCCCAAATTTTACCTCCACGCATGAGACTAGAACACACTAGAGACAGAGCATGTCCAAAATAAAATAAGCCCCCAAGCAGCAGTGTAAAAAGATTAAAGTAGAGATATATATTGACAATACAGTCCCAACACTATAAACCTACAATATAATCTTAAACAGTACTGAAAGAGTTAACCCAGGGACTGATGTTAAACAGTAGCCATGGATAAGCAGATAACGTGTGATAGTACATTTCCAATACAATAAACCATAGGTATGATGTTACACAGTTGCCTTTGGAGAGGGAGTAGTTTCAAATATGGACTTTTGTATAAACAAATATTGTAGGAATTACATTTTAGATAGTTAAGCAAGCCCTGAATTGACTTCCTCCAAATACAAACCTGATTGAAAGAAAAAATGATAATCAAATCCTTGATGACAGCAACACTCATAACAGTCACAGAACAATTACATTGATGATCATGTTACATTATTTTTAAAATGTTTCCTTTTCTTTTTCATAACTGCTTTTACACACTACTTCTCCGTTGCGAAGCGCAGGTATTTTGCTAGTTACTATTATATAATAAAAACATGCATTTCATTTGAGTCTGTAACACCGGTTGTAAATTTTTGCTACTTGTAAAAGATGTTGCTGAAGGGATATAAGCAGACACACACAAACGCTGGTAAATCATGTATTCTTGGTAGGCACACTTGTTTTGTCATACCTTTTGTGAAAGTGTTTATTTAATATTTGGACTTCAGGCTCACACAATAAACACTTCACAACAGCTTTTTGTCAAGTATTACTATAAAATGAAAAGTTTCTGTTTTAGTTATGTGTTCAACATTTCTTGCCTCGCATTTCCTGTCTTCCCACATTTACCCAGATCGTTACACACAGAACACACGTGAAATGTATGTATTCCAAAAAATTACAAATTATTTATCTTATACAATTCCAGACACCTATTACGGTGTCTGACTTAACTTCAGCTGCCTTGATGGGTACAGGTGGGTAGTAAAAAGTTACATTTACTCCGTTACATTTACTTGAGTAACTTTTTAAAAAAATTATACTTCTAAGAATAGTTTTACTGCACCATACTTTTTACTTTTACTTGAGTACATTTGTGAAGAAGAAACACTACTCTTACTCCGCTACATTGGGCAACACTCGAATCTTTACTTTTTTTCCATTAGATATGCTAATTAGCCGCCAGTGGATCTACTGCATGACTGTTTCACCAATCAGATGTAACAATAATAATCACAAGACTCCGTTTCACCAATCAGACGTAGCAACAATAATCACATGGCTCCATTTTACAAATCAGACATAGCCATGCAGTCACATGACCACACACAAACTGTGGTGGCATAGAGGCACAAACTCCTCACAGACAGCGGACAGGGAAAGAATACAAGTGGAACCTTGGTTTGCAAGCATAATTCGTTCCAGAAACATGCTCGCAATCTAAAGCACTCGTATATCAAAGCGAATTTCACCATAAGAAATAATGGAAACTCAGATGATTTGTTCCACAACCCAAAACTATTCATATAAAAAAGTGACTAACACAAAATATAAAATAAAAATACATAAAACAAATTAACCTGCACTTTAATTTTGAAAAGAATCATGGCTGGTGTGAGTGACTTTCTAAACTTGTGGGATTTCACCCAACACAACGACACGCGGAAGAGCGTCCCGAAGCAACCGCAGGCACCCAGCACTGTAGCAGTTCGCCATAAAAGCGAATCCGAAAAGATCGTTGTCATGCTATAAGCACCTGCCGTTGATGGGCGACACAAGGATCAAGGAACATTATAAATGTGCAGGGCACAGTATTACTTGGCCACTAACCTGGGCATGACCCTGTCTGACTGCTGTGTCTGTGTATAACAGAGGGACAGATCCCGCTACAGTAAATAACCGCGCTGTTCTTGTATCAAGCTGAATAAAGATGGTGTCGCTAAAGTATTGAGACTCAGCTTCGTGTTTTGGGGTGCAAGACGGAGACTCACACGTAACAGCACACAAATGTGGTCACAATGCTGTAGTAAACAGTATACGCTTGTACGGATATCTATACTAATAAACGGCAAAGCCCTCACTGACTCACTCACTCACTCACTCACTCACTGACTGACTGACTCATCACTAATTCTCCAACTTCCCGTGTAGGTAGAAGGCTGAAATTTGGCAGGCT
>JANRMT010062791.1:2074861-2092209 GCA_026402145.1 Polypterus bichir lapradei | reverse complement strand
TTTTTTTAATCGAGTCCCACCCCTAATATATATATGTAGATATGTATATATGTATTTGTGTGTATATATATGTGTATATATGTGTGTGTGTATATATATATATATTATATAATATATATATATATATATATGTTTATATATGTGTGTGTGTGTGAGTGTATATATATATATGCCAGCAACACTCATGACAATGACAAAACAATTATATTGTCAATCATGTTACGTTATTATTAAAATGTTTCCTTTTCTTTTTACTTCTCTGCTGCCAAATGCGGGTATTTTGAGAGATTATATATATATATATATATATATATATATATGAGAGAGAGAGAGAGAGAGAGAGAGAGAGAGAGATGACAACAACACTCATATCAATGACAAAACAATTACATTAACAATCATGTTACGTTATTTTTAAAATATTTCCTTTTCTTTTTCATAACTTCTTTAACACACTACTTCTCCGCTGTGAAGCGCGGGTATTCTGCTAGTTGACTATATGAGTGAGGCACGCCAACTGACGATTGCCCACAATCCCGCAGCGAGAGAGAGAAGAACCATCAGCTCAGTTGTTATTATCACGTGACGCTTGGCAAACAAAGTGTACATGGACTACTTGTACTGCAAACCTCGCTCATTTATCAAGTCAAAATTTATTAAAAATTTTAGCTCGTCTTGCAAAACACTCTCAAACCAAATTAATCGCAATCCAAGGTTCCACTTGTACATGAAAAATGAGAGCCAACTCCTGCTGAAGATCAACTTACATCACTTCACTGAGTGAAGAACAAGCATGTTTTAACCAAACATGCACATACACAGACAGTCAAGGTAAAGTGAGACTTCTTGTACATGCACAAGCTGCCTTGTTCTGTTATTTTCTATCAGCTGTGCTATTTGGAGGGCAAGTGAATATGCAGTATTATACTGTCAGTGTACGGTATATCTTGTCACTGTAAGTAGTTTGCACTGTTCAAACATACATGTTACTTACTGTAGGTATTGGCTTCAAACGCTTTGTTGTGAAAAACTGAGATTTGGAACTTTGTGTTATTTGCGCATCTTTATTTTGTAACAATGTTTTTTATTTTTACTTATTTTTTATTTTATTCTTTGGAAATAGCAGAATTTGCACATCTATACTAATAAAAGGCAAAGCCCTCACTGACTGACTGACTGACTGATCACTAATTCTCCAACTTCCCGTGTAGGTAGAAGGTCGAAATTTGGCAGGCTCATTCCTTACAGCTTACTTACAAAAGTTAAGCAGGTTTCATTTCGAAATTCTACATGTAACGGTCATAACGGTCGACAACGTGCATCATGTTAAACTTTCTTATTTATGGCCACATCTTCAAGAAATTTGGTAGGCGGCTTCCCTGCACTAACCAAAACCGATGTACGTACTTATTTCGGTGGTATGACGCCACTGTCAGCCGCCATATTGAACTTTCCAACGGTCTTTGTTATCTATGGGCCAATCTTCAAGAAATTTGGTACGCAGGTTCCCAACGCTAACTGAATCCTACTTACGTACATATATACGTCCATAGCCTGCAGCTCGGTCGCCATGTGAGGCAGCGTCGGGTTCCCCATCCCCACACCTCCCACGTTGTTGGCTGCCTGCCTATATAAGGCCGTCCGTCCGTCGCTCCGGTCTCTTCATTCCCTTCCTTGCTTCGCCACAGTATTCACGTCTCCCTGCTGATAACTGCAGCCTTTTTATTTAATCCACGGCTTCTCCGCTGTTTTATTGTTCGTTTATTACGATTATAGTTATTGTATAGGTATTTTAGACTTAGTTTACATTGTTCAGGTACCCATTTCCTTTATTGTTCCAACCGTACCCCCATTAACATGTCTATCGAGGTGATCACCATCAATCAAAGAACTGTCACTTACTGAGTGGTTTCCATGACCGGAGGTGGCACCCGCCTTTTCCATTCTCTGTGTTACATATTGCACTGCCATATCAGGCTCACTCTCGATATCCAGAGGAACATTGTGTTTTATGTTTTGAATGACTGGGACAGGTTCAAGGTGTGGACTGATGACAGTACAGGAGATAATTATACTGCACAGGAGCACTATAAGAGTGAAATGCTTAAGCCCTTCACCTATGGTTCTGCATATGAGTTGATGGCTGCCACTGAATTGTTTCGGTTGTCACTTTCAAGTGTACAGAAATGGTCAAATATTTTACACCTTTGGAGAACCGCCAATGCCTCTTAAACATATTAGATTCACAGGTGACGATTTGAGTAGTGGACACTTTGATGTTTATGAATGTTTAAACTCTCAAAACCTGGATGCGAAGTTATCGATGAAACCGGTTGTATGCTTACAACACTTGACAGATGCCGAATGTCACTTCAACACAACAAGTCCTGCAAATACTAACGTAATTGAAACAAACCATGAAACTCAAACCGATTATAACAGCAGCAATCCAAGCTGTGAGATTTGAGGCAAGATTGCTTTTCACATGGCCATCTGTACGTTGCATGCTCAAGAGTAAGCTCAGTGGACAGCTTGGTCATATTACAACCGGAGGGCCGAACTGACAACGCGGCATACAAAGAGATCCTTAACAAATAATTATTGGTATATTTTCCCTCAGTTTAAAAAGGTTTACTTTTCTTCATAACAAAAATTTTAAGGCAGTACATCGCCGCTGTGAAGCGCAGGTATTTTGCTAGTTATTTTATATTTTTGTCTGTCTTATTACAACATTTCTAAAAAATAAATCATTTATTATGATCAAACAGTTACTCAGTACTTGAGTAGTCTTTTCACCAAATACTTGTTTCCTCTTACTTGAGTAATTTTTTGGATGACTACTTTTTACTTCTACTTGAGTAATATTTTGAAGTAACGCTACTCTTATTTTAGTACAATTTTTGGCTACTCTACCCACCTCTGTTGATGGGGGATGAGTGAGAAGGCTGCTTGCTGCTCTTGCTGATTGACAAATCAGCAAAACAAAAGCGCTGACGACAAGGTGCAAAGGAATTTAAGGTGGCCTGGCATTACGAATTTGTTTGTAGGTTTCAGGAGTTCTAGTGTTAAAAGTGTGAATTGCTGTCAGGAAACTGCTTGGCCATGTAGGGAATATAATATGCTACTTTGTCTCATTCTGGACAGGAAATGTTTTGAACAGTGTGACATGTACGATAATTTTCAGATTTTTTCATATAAGGAATAAATGTATATAATTCATTGAGTTCTGAATGAAAAATGTTGAGTGATATTGGCAAACATGCTGAAGGCACGTCTTTGAAATTTTACTTTTCCCAAAACTGTTGAATCCGTCAATGTTTTGTATTTTTATCCAGTGAAGAACTGAAAATTTGAAATGCATTTCACTGACATTTTGCCATTTATACCACAGTTTTGGAACAAAAAAAGTTCAAAAAGTATAAATCTACAGACAAAAACAAATCATATATATACACGGGGCAGAATTCTAATTTCATGCAATAAACAGGCAGAATTCAAAGACACTGCAAAACACTAAAAAAATGGCTTAGATCTTAAAGGGTCAATACACATTTTTTTTTTTAAAAAGAACTAGCATACAAACTTGTGTCTGTTGATCAAAAACAATCTACATTGGTTTGAAAAGCCTCTTTTAATTGTAAGAGAATATAAAGGGATTGAGGATTTGAGAGGTTTTATTGCCACTACTACTAGCATGAGGAGGTACTTAACAAAAGAAATCCAATCTTTGCTACATAAGACCAAATTGAAATTGGAATTATGCGATTAAATTATTTGCTTGTTTAAGAGCCAATCTTAGAAAGTTAATGTTAACATTAAACTCACACAAGTGTCTGCTTTATTTCAATAGAATATCAGTTTCTCATAGTCACTTAGATTATGGTATAATCTTTTACCTCCTGTAAGGTAACAAGAAATAGAACTTTCTTAGCTGGACCTGTAAAATCAAGAGTGTTAATTAAGTTAGGAAACAGTCTAACTGCTAGAAGCATGGACTGAAATTAGTTTATAAACAGAACGTTGGCATGCAGTTTTCTGAAAGTGGCGACTGTCTCTTGAACATTTTGATATGACCAAACAAACAGAAAAGAAACAAAGTAAGCCTTAAAAAGAACTTTCTTTAAACAAGAACATTTCTTTTATCTGTAATATTAAGTGTTTCTCTATTTTTGTGCGAACTGTTCTTTCTAAAACGGTTAAATCGAAGATACTAGGATTATGGAATCATTTGAACAGGCATCTCACTATTACCTGAATTGTTTTATGAAATAAATTATATGCTGCAGAGCTTTGGTAATTTTGGACAAACGCAGCAACAACTTACTTGTGTGGTTTCTTTACATTCTTTAAGACTAGTTTTACTTCTTCTCAGGGACACTCATTTTACAGGTTCAGGTTTTCTGTTATGCCAAAGGTGTAAAACAAATGGCAGGCCATAAGCACAAAGCAAGGGACCAGAGGCCTCATGTATAAACCCTAGCTTAGATTTCATACTAAAAGTTTGCTTACTTATAAACACAGAAATAGCATATGCATACACACACAAAAATCGGATTTATAAAACTATACATATAACAGTTCCTTTAAAAATTCAACTTAAAACTACACAGGTGTGTGTGTGCTTTTAGCTATTCCCCATCACCACCCACCAGTAACCATGTATGGCTTAAAACACCTTTTTCTTTAATATTCATGACCTTAACACCACATAAGTTTGCCCATGTTCCTGAGTGGCATCTTTCAAACCATGGAAGAACACAGAAAATGAAAGCATAGTGAATGTGAATTTGAGGTATTACTAACATGTGGAAACGTTTAAAGAGACCCCACCTCTCTAATGGATGCACTAAGATACTGCAAGTCTCAAATTAAAGTTATTTTTTCTTTTACATTAATAAAGGCTACAGAAAATGTAATATGTAACGTGATATGCTAATCAACAAATTAGGCACACAGTGATAGGAGGATTTAGAGGATGGATGGATGGATGATGAATGGAAGGATAAATGAATATTATCATTCTTCCTTCCCAAAGCAGCTCTAACTTGCATGTCACATATTCTATAAAGAGAAAAACTAGTCAAATGTTTATATAACTTTAAGCCAGTTTCTATGCCAAACTTGGTTTTATAAATCATGACTTTTGCGTATGAAATGACTAACACATGCTTCCAAGCATAAGCAAGTTTAATACATGAGACCCATGTACTTGAAAACAAAATCCATGGGCAGGCTGTGGTCAAAACTGAAAACGCAAAAGATCACAAGTGAAAATTCCAATATTTCAGTTAGTTTTCAGGCATGCACTTTCCATTTCAGTATAGTTTTATTTTTCCACTCAGCTTTAAATGTCTTTTTACTAAGTTTAATAAATTACTATAAACTGTTTTACTTAAAGTTTTCATTAACTATAATACCCTTACCTGGTATTGAGGTATTATGTGTTTGAGCGTCAGGTAATCAAAAACTCTATGGTACTGGGGCAAAAAAATTAATTTTTAATAGATAGAATGTCTAGTTACTTAACATTTTCTGCAGCTATTAGCTTAAAGGACGGTAACTGTTAAAGTCTGTATATACAGCAAAACAAAATGAAAATTATGTAAAATATTAAAAGTACAACTTACCCGTTAAGTTTGCTGCCATTTCCTCTGTTGTCTGTGAGAGTTTGGGACCCTTTAGGGCACCTTCAGAGTCAACATATTGGCGTCTTTTGAGATACTGAACAACTGTGTGTTGGATCTGCTCAGTACGCATTCGCTTCATGGCCTTTGTTCAAATAATAATAAAAAAAAATGCATTAACATTGTTAAAACTTTAAACCATTTTACAACAAATAAAAATAAAACAAATTTTGGTTCCTTGTCTTAAAGTCTGCATCAATCAGAATATTATCCACAGCTACCTTCAAACTTTTTACCCAATTAATTAAAATATTTAATAGATATAGTGCATCTGGAAAGTATTCACAGCGCGTCACTTTTTCCACATTTTGTTATGTTACAGCCTTATTCCAAAATGGATTGAATTCATTTTTTTCCTCAGAATTCTACACACAACATCCCATAATGACAATGTGAAAAAAAGTTTACTTGAGGTTTTTGCAAATTTATTAAAAATAAAAAAAACGAGAAATCACATGCACATAAGTATTCACAGCCTTTGCTCAATACTTTGTCGATGCACCTTTGGCAGCAATTACAGCCTCAAGTCTTTTTGAATATGATGCCACAAGCTTGGCACACCTATCCTTGGTCAGTTTCGCCCATTCCTCTTTGCAGCACCTCCCAAGCTCCATCAGGTTGGATGGGAAGCGTTGGTGCAAAGCCATTTTAAGATCTCTCCAGAGATGTTCAATCGGATTCAAGTCTGGGCTCTGGCTGGGCCACTCAAGGACATTCACAGAGTTGTCCTGAAGCCACTCCTTTGATATCTTGGCTGTGTGCTTAGGGTCGTTGTCCTGCTGAAAGATGAACTGTCGCCCCAGTCTGAGGTCAAGAGCGCTCTGGAGCAGGTTTTCATCCAGGATGTCTCTGTACATTGCTGCAGTCATCTTTCCCTTTATCCTGACTAGCCTCCCAGTTCCTGCCACTGAAAAACATTCCCACAGCATGATGCTGCCACCACCATGCTTCACTGTAGGGATGGCATTGGCCGGGTGATGAGCGGTGCCTGGTTTCCTCCAAACGTGACGCCTGGCATTCACACCAAAGAGTTCAATCTTTGTCTCATCAGACCAGAGAATTTTGTTTCTCATGATCTGAGAGTCCTTCAGGTGCCTTTTGGCAAACTCCAGGTGAGCTGCCATGTGCATTTTACTAAGGAGTGGCTTCCGTCTGGCCACTCTACCATACAGGCCTGATTGGTGGATGGTTGCAGAGATGGATGTCCTTCTGGAAGGTTCTCTTCTCTTCACAGAGGACCTCTGGAGCTCTGACAGAGTGACCATCGGATTCTTGGTCACCTCCCTGACTAAGGCCCTTCTCCCCTGATCGCTCAGTTTAGATGGCGGGCCAGCTCTAGGAAGAGTCCTGGTGGTTTCGAACTTCTTCCACTTACGGATGATGGAGGCCACTGTGCTCATTGGGACCTTCAAAGCAGCAGAAATTTTTCTGCAACCTCCCCCAGATTTGTGCCCCGAGACAATCCTGTCTCGGAGGTCTACAGACAATTCCTTTGACTTCATGCTTGGTTTGTGCTCTGACATGAACTGTCAACTGAGGGACCTTATATAGACAGGTGTGTGCCTTTCCAAATCATGTCCAATCAACTGAATTTACCACAGGTAGACTCCGATTAAGCTGCAGAAGCATTTCAAGGATGATCAGGGGAAACAGGATGCACCAGAGCTCAATTTTGAGCTTCATGGCAAAGACTGTGAATACTTATATACATGTGCTTTCTCAATTTTTTTATTTTTAATGATTTTGCAAAAATCTCAAGTAAACTTTTTTCACGTTGTCATTATGGGGTGTTGTGTGCAGAATTCTGAGGAAAAAATGAATTTAATCCATTTTGGAATAAGGCTGTAATATAAAAAAATGTTGAAAAAGTGATGCACTGTGAATACTTTCCGTATGAACTGTGTATAATATATCTGCCACAGTGCCCGCTTTCAGTTGCGAGAAGCATATCATAGAATGGTTGAATAGTTTTACTATCAAATAATGCAAAGAGTACGCAACACATGTTTCGCCCTAATTCTGGGCTCATCAGGCGTACACACTCACTGCACCCCCTCTCGGGGAATCGAACCTCGGACGTCAGCATTAGAGGCGAAGCCTCTTGCACTGCATTGCGCCACGGCGTGTGGGTCATTTATTTGACAGTATGTAGATCGGGGTAGTTACATTCATGGCATTCATTGTCTGAATCACAATCTGATTGTATGGGTGGTTACATACCAGGTAACGCTTGTGGTTGGTCTGCGAGCCTGCAAACATCTGCCACGGTGCCAAATAAACGAACCACACCAATTCTGGTATTCTATGGCAAATGCCAATCGTGCTCCACTGTGCCAGGCAGTGAGCACAGGAGCCACTAGAGGACGTCGGGCCCTCAGGCCACCCTCATGAAGTCTGTTTCTGATTGATTGGTCAGAGACATTCATGCTAGTGGCCTGCTAGAGGTCATTTTGCTCTGGTAGTTCACATCCTGTTCTTCCTTGCCCAAAGGAGCAGTTACCGGTCCTGCTGATGGGTTAAGGACCACGGCCCTGTCCAGCTCTCCTAGAGTAACTGCCCATCTCCTGGAATCTCCTCCATGCCCTTGAGACTGTACTGGGAGACACAGCTAACCTTCTGGCAATGGCACGTATTGATGTTCCATCCTGGAGAGGTTGGACCACCTGTTCAACCTCTGTAGGGTCCAGGTATTGCCTCATGCTACCAGTAGTGACACTGACCGTAGTTATATGCAAAACTAGTGAAAAAACAGTCAGAAAAGATGAGGAGGGAAAAATGTCAGTGGTCTCCACCTGTTAAACCATTCATGTGTCGGGGGCCATCTCATTGTTGCCCCTCTAGTGCACCTATTGTTAAATTTTATTAACATCAAAGCTGCAGAAAAACTGATTAACAATCCCTCTGCTACTTAACTGACCAGATCACTATCCCAGAAGTTTCACTTACTTGATGCAATACTCCGATTAAAAAGTGTTCCTTTGACTTTTTTTGAGCAGTATATATTATATACATATAAAATAGTATATTAGGAAGACAGAAAATAGTTTTTCACAACACTGTTACATATACCTTTGGGATGCAGAAGACTAACTTTGTTGTTTGGGAGAGTGTGTCCTGAAATAGACTGGTGCCCTGTCCAGCGTTGGTGTCCGTCTTAAGCCTAGTGCTGCCAGTAGAAGACAGCAACTGGGTAAGAGGGTTAGGAAGAAAATAAAAGGATGGAACAATGGAACTTTAAAAATATTAACAAAAAATCTAAACCTTAATAAGAAAACAACTTTGATGCTAAGAAAAATTAAACTAGGAAAGCTCACTTTTGCATACTAAAATGCAGAACACTAGACCAACTCCTAAATTTTTGTTAGCAGTACACTATGTATAGTGTGAATTTGAAATTTTCAATACAAAGGGCAATAAAACTAAGTTTCCACTACTAATCATGAATGTAAGAAGACGGAAAAGAAAATTTATGAGCACTGATATTCTGTCTTCCGATGATATTTAATGTGTCAATATGTCATTAGTTGTATCTACGATATAGACAAGAAACCAAAGCTAACTGCTTATCAAAACTATTTCAAGTTCAACAGTAATGCATTTGTACCTATTGTAGCTTCATAGTTGTGTAAAGATTTTCTTAAATTGCAAAATGTACACAAAATTTGATACGACTTTGAAATGGTAGCACTCAGAAAGTTAAACTACATGATAAAAAAGTCATTTGGTTTTAGAAAAGCAGTGTAGAAAAATGGATAACCAACTTTAACTGTGCAGAACGATTTAATGCAATGAATGTGGAGAAATGTAGGCCACGAAATGTAGGATCTTTAACTAAACTACAGCAATAATAATACTGCATTTTAGCTGTGTTGAAGAATAATTAATTTTCTTCACTCGAAATGGTGGTGCTGAAGTACAGTATTTAACATTCAGGTATGAGATGTATACTAGCTAAAGTTGTAGTCAGAAGACCACCAATGGCTTGCATACCGCACACACCAAGAAACCTATTAAATGCGTCAAAGACAACATTTTAAACTTTTCTGCGGAGGCAACTTTTGAGCAATGATGAATTACGTATTTGTGGAAGAAATACGTGGTTGAAGTAACATTATTCTTGACCATCCCTAACAGTAGACAAAGTTACTGAACAGTTTGAGCTGGCATTTTCTGCAAAATGCAACAGAAGGCACCAAAGTATATTAAAAAAAAAAAAAAAAAAAAAAAAAAAAAGAGATCGTCGATGCATTCTTTTTTATATCACACGACACATTTACTAGCATACGACACCGTTTTAATGCCCTGGCCTTAAAATTTTTAAATAATCTCCCCTCTTTTGCTACCGTAACGCATACTTCGCAAGCATTTACATTACAACATGTAAAGTATACAGGGGAAATTGTGTGAAACTATATGACTTTAAGGTCACTTTAAATAATTACGAACAATACCACATGCTGTTCTGGGCCCATTAAAGTCTACCATGAGATTTAAAACACCTCCGTTCCAGAAAGGAGATAAGGCTTTGCCTATTCAAGACTAATTTGAAAAAGATTACAATTTCGACGTAAGTAGGATTACCATAGCCCTATAAAAAAACAAATGCCCCTGATTCTTGCGTTATAAAACTGGCATGCTGTCTTCTTATAACCGAGTGAAATTCATCCTGAACACACACGAACACAAAACAACATCAGTTTCCCGATATCGGAAAAACAACAATGGGCTGCGCAGTGATCGATCAACAGTAAGGAATGACACAATCATGGCAAAACACTAAAACATGTAGCATGTCTCATATATCTTTGAAGTGAACGGGCGAGTGTCATACAGTATAAAAATTAATACATATTCTACCGTGCGCCAGCAAACAGCCAAAAAACAATAAAACAAAGCTCTAACGAAATCCTCCCTAATTATTGACCACACTGACTCCACTTTAAACCGAGTACGTATAGATGAACCTTATACGAATAAATTATGATCTTTGTTTCAATGCTTATAATATTTTTGAGGCCTACACATGCAAGATGTTTTAACCGTATCCATAGTATGATTTTTAACTTAATAGATTACACATGACTAAGATACTCACTGCATATCATACCGATTGCTCAAAGTCTCAAATTACATCCAGTGGCTGTCTGGCAAGTGAAAAAATAAAAAGCTAGTCTTCCAGGTACCAAAACTCCCTATACACCATTGCTGCCAGCAGTTTGTTCTAAGATGATCAGTTTTGTTCAAGCGAGAGCGCAACCAATCACCAATGGCCAGGAACAAAACTCCATCTGGGTTCAAGGGGTAGAGTGGAAAGGTCATCCTCTGAGTGCGACGCATGTGTTGGAACTACCCCACGTGAAAGAGGAGAAGGTTAGTTACAATTGAACACATTATTACAAGAAGCAGGTTTTTGCAGAGTACGACAAGGTAAATAAAAAATATTTAGTAAAAATGTATAGACGTGATGGCTAATACTGATTGTCGTTGTGTTAAGAGTGTCTTTGGTCAGAGTTGGTTTATGCTTCACACCTAATATTGTCATCGTTATCCAGGAATAAGTTAAGAAAATGGATGCATAAATTGGAATGTGGTTTTCATCCTCTGAATTGACAGAATGCATTGAAGTATAAATTAAAACTATATACAAGCCATAGAGTGACTCGTAAGATGAACAGTTTACCTATAGTTTATAATGTTATTTGTAGTACCAAATAGGTTTGTAGCTGTGTTGTCCGAAACGGCAAAGACATCGAATCAGCATTGCAACTGTAGCTCAATTACACAAGGTTAAAAGAAAAACATTTTTGAACTGACTTCTAGAAGGTACCTTTGATGATGAGGTTTATTCAAACCTTTGTCTATAATTTACGGAAGCGTATTAGGGCAACGGACAAGAAAAAACGTATATTTCATTAGAAAAGTAGAAATTTCAACTTTAAGCTCGTAGTTTAGTTCCTGATTAAAGTGGAAATGTTAAAATGCGATTACATGGTCTGTATCTGCGGAAACGGAAGGAAACATCTTCCACATCCTAATGAAACGGCACATACAAGTCGTCGAGGAATGAGTTAAACGATTAAAATAGGGCTGTGTGTGTAATACATCTGTTGCAATGAGAAGTGAAGCAAAATGACAACTTTTATCGGGTAACTGAACAGATTACTATATTGAGGCTTTTGAGGCAGCTCAAGCCCCATCTTCAGGGACGTCTTTATTGTCCTTACTCTTCTCTGTCTGAAGGTTTTTCGACCGTTAGACTTGTGTCAGGATAACTGAAGTACACTTGCTGTAAGAAATAGAATTATGCAATTTATCGATAAACACAAGAATTATATGATTATTGCATATATATATATATGAACATAGAAGACAGATGAGACAAACGAACATTTAACACAGGAGAGGGCAGCTATACTTAAAGATCTAATTTATCTGGGCACAGATGAACAGTTTTACAGTACCAAGGTTTTAACAATAATGTCCAATTTTGTGTGGAGCTGTGTGTTGTTGATCTGGATTCAAGTGTAGGACCGTGCATGTGTTGGACTACGCTTTTTGACTTTGCTACCTGGTCCTTTGTTCGTTGTGTGGTGTGACACTGCCTTCCTCACCTCGCTATTAAGCTCTTTCCTATATCCTCTTCTACTTCACAGGGAACAAAGTTACTATTTTTAGAAGAATAGTATATTGATGAATTCCCCATTTTAAAATAATCTGTTAGTAATCATCTCTGGTGATTGGCTCAATGTTACTTCCAGTAACAGATCCAATTCCTACTTATAGCTGCCTTATTTTGTCCATCACATCCAGCCAGTATTTGGTTTGTGGTTGCAAGATTTAGGCACCTTTTTGTCCAAAGGAGTTTCTGCAGTGGTGTTAATTCAAATCTTGATATCACAAGAAGTACAGAGCTGACCAAAGTGTTGGTAGAGCTGCAATTCAGTCATTCACGGTGGTGGTGGTGGTGGAAATTACTTTTTGCATCTTTGCTAAGTCTGCTGTATTAATAGTCCTTGTGTGCCACTAAATGTGCAGGAAAATGGCCAGTGCCAGTTTTGTTCTATATAAATATACAAAAATTGTTTGGATGATTAGCTTTGAAGTGTTTTTGAGGTGTCATATTTTAGTAGAAAGTTCAGATATAGCCATGCTGATTCTGAAATAAGTAGAATCAAAAAGGTAATTACTGTAGCTTACAAAAAATTAGGCAGTAACTCACCATTCTTATTCACTGGGTGAAATGATTTTTTTAAACACATTTGTTCATGTGGAAAAAAATAAGCATGAGAGCAAAATCAGAGAAAATGAAAGTTTTATGCAGTGTTTAGAGAGAGGCATCAAGCTTCTTAAAACATCAGTAAAATATGAGAAAACATGGTAAAACATACACAGTAATGGAACAGAAGAAAATGTTATTTTTTTAACTCTACAATGCTTTTAATTTGCTAAAATATAGGTTTATTGGGTTATTATTGTCACATGTATAGAGACTGTGAAATTCTTACTTATATGAGCCAATTAACTACCTCAAATTCTGTTGTCCTTAACTGAAAAAACATAGAGAATATTTTTCAAATAATAACACAGAAAAAATGGTTAAAAGAAATAAAAGTTTTTTTTCTGAAAGCTTGAAAATACAATTAATTTTTTATTTATCAGTGTGCTTAAGAACAGTATGTCTGTTATGTTAAATTTAAATCTAGATTAGTAGTTTAGAAGATGAATTGATAAACCTACAGTTTTAAATTTTATTGCGAGATTTGTGCCACCAAGCTTTAGATAAAAATGTGGAGGCAAATTTAATAAACGTATAAGTCAGTTTAAAATAATATAAGACAGTAACGTATATAAAAGAATTGTGATCTGGAAACATATAAAAGCAGATAATGTATTTAAAAGGTTTTCAATTACTTTGTTTTTTAGGTTATAGTGGGTTGGCTGATGGATGGATGGATTTTTTTTTATTCTAGAAATAAACAGAATAATTGTGAAATTCTTGGCAATTTAATGTATCGGGTAAAAAAAAAAACTAAAACTGAGCCACCCTAAAAAAACTTAAAATGTCTGTTTGTGTGTCCCTGCCTATCTGATTACTGGGGTCAGGAATGAAAGTTTAAAAGTAGTCAAAACATGTACAAGAAGGGTCAAAAATCAAATGATAAGTAATACCAAATAAGGGTGTAGAAATAAGAAAATTTGCCATGTCATCCCATTCTTCTGTTCAACGTTATGCACCGGTAACAGCAGCATGGCAGTGACTTTCTTGAACTTGCTTATGCCAATTGAATGGAGTTTATAGCTATAATGCTAATGGCTGATAACTGTATGTGGTAGAAAATGGATGAGTGTAAATAATGATAAATCAATATGTAACTTAGGAACCCTGACACGACTAGGCTAGATTCGTTGAATGAGGCTAATGCAGTTGAGACCAATACCTCATTTTCAAAGCAAACCACTTCAACTATAAAATTGGTCAGTTTCATAGGTAACACCGGGAGGAAGCAGCATAAATGGGTGACTATCCAAAGAGAAAACTGGTGCCTTAGGGAAATGGAATCAGGTGTGTATTATTATGCTAGACCAAACGGACAGCCCATGTAAAAAATAAAAAAAATATTAGGTCTACATTGATTACTTAGATTTCTAATCCATCCTATGCAGGTTGATTTAATAATGGTATCTGAACTGAAGTACACTCTGATTTACATTTACATTCTGATTTTCAAATCCTCAAGTTATTAGTAAGCCACAAGAACTGCGAACAGTTAAGAAAAATTCAGAAAGGTAAATTAGACTTTATTTTAATTAAGACAGTCTCTTTATAGGTTAGGAATTTATTAGAATTTTCATACAAAATATTTATTTAGTACCTTGTTTGTTAATTTCACCATGTGAATTATTAATTGCCTGCACAATTAAACCTTCTTCCTAAAAATTACTTTTGAGTACAAATGTCATAATAGATTTCCTTTGGAGCTGTTTCATTTTGGTTGCTTTCTGAAATGTCTGTCTATTTCTAGTGTTACTTAGTTCACTAAAGATTTGCAGGAAGCCAGAGGTGAGGCAGTAGTCCATACTTGTTAGGGTGCCCATCCTTCACAAGTCATACTCATGCTTCCATCTGAATTAGTGCTGGAATGGTACTAGAAAATTGTCTTTGGTATCGATACCAGCTTTCAGATTCCAGAATGTCTTACTCCAGCTTCCCTGATGCGCTGCACTATTGCGCCACACTGCACATCGCTTCCATCTTGATATTATGAAGACATGAAGTGTGTAACTGCCAAAACAATAAGGTTTGGGGTCACAGTAAAGTAGAGATGTAACTGAAAGTAGATGATTTTTTGTAGGGCACATTAAAACATGAGTAAAAGCTGCATAATAAAGATGCTACAGCATCACATTATCATATGCCAAAAAAAAAGATAGAAATTATGTCTGAAATGCATTGTACTTGGGCAGGGTAATTTCAGTGTGAGACTGCAGGAATCGTATTTGTTATTAAGAAGGAAAATGTGTTCCTCGTAATTTTTTAATTAGCAGACATTTTCAAAGTAACTTAAATTCTGTTAAACAAGGTGGAGCATTTACAATGAAACTAATAGGTTAACAAACAATACAGAGAAAACATTTGACGAAAATCGCCAGGTGTATAGGATGTAGTTAGTTAAAATAATAAATAAGTAAAAATGCCACTGGTGCAAAGTAGAGTCGGTGGACTCTTGAGTGACACGTTTGTGGCACTAAACGCAACTCGAGTACTGCAAGCAGAATCCACTGTTCAATGAATACCAGGCAGGTTAAAACTAAATGGGGTGATATTTGCCAGTATATATTTCAATGCAGACATTTTTCAAACAAACAAATATGAATTATTAAACACCCAGGACCTAAGGACCAAATAACTTTTTATTATGTATTTTCTAAGAGACTTTGAATAAATACATGAGTGAATTAGCCAAAAAAGTATTACTCTTCAAAGTAAAAGTTACTTATTGAAGCTTAGTTTTGGTCCAGACCTATATAGTATATGACAAATACAGGTATTTAGAGAACCTTTTCTGAATTTTAACAAAGAGTCAAAATATATCATTCAAGTTAAATAATTATTATTAAGCAAATGTCATTATTTAGTGCAAGTTTTCAACAATACCCCCTTGCACCCCAATTTTTTTTTTTTCTTCTTTCTGAAAAATGGCCAACCGTGGCTCTAAATTTTTAGCCAGAAAAACTATCATGTCAACTTTGTTTAATTTAGACACAAGCAGTGTGCTGTAATGACATTTCTCTCCATGCTAAATGCTCTCTGATGGAGAGCTGGTTGCTGCTGTACATAAGGAGGTGTTTTAAAGCGTGACTTTAGAGCAGATGCTATATATAGTGTGTCCTTAAATGCTGTGCATCTTAAGTGCATCTTAAGTGAACAAATAAAAATGTCACCTCAACATAACACACAGATTCAGCTTTTTAATATCACTAGTCTTAGTAAGATTGCCTAAAAATTAGCAATCAATATCTGCAGCTGTTATGTAAGCTTTTGTAAGAGTGCAGTGGTCATTTTCATTCCTGTACACTTCTGGTTAAAGCAGAGCTGCTAAGATTTGTCTGTTATGTTCCATTCATTCAATACCAGCAAAGCAGTGAGGTTGCTCTCAGTGTGACTGGTATGCAGCGCTGTTCTCTGCATCACAACCACAGCAGTTGCCCAGCCATTTTTAATGTAATGACGTGATTGTCACAAAGGAATCTGTTGACCTGAATATGCAGCTGTTGCAAGTTACGGTTACTTTCTGCTGTACTGAGAGACATGCCAATGCTTTGCTTAAGATCTTCATAGAACCTAGGTAAAATAACTTCACTCATTTGGTTGGTATAGTATACCATGGTTCTGAAACCAGTATTATTTGTCGGCAACACTCGTTTTCAATAATGGTATAGGGTCTCATCTCTTTACAGATAACAGAATCTATAGAAGTTTTTTTTTTTTTTTTTTGGGCACAAGGCAAATTAAGTGGAGGATTGGAGCTAAACACCATCTCGAGTGTAGATTGTTTAGGTTCTACTCATTTGGATGTCAAATGTGATAATGTTTCTGGGGGATATTGGGGTAAATGATTTCTCAAATCTTTTATGTTATCAAAATACTTCTGAGTTGCACAACAAAGCAGTGTTTGAATACATAGTAAGTCCACACAGCTGATTTAAATGTTGTGTTGAAGAGGACACACTATTTTATGTGAGGTAGTAAAGTGCTTTTTCTGTTCAAAGACTTAACGGATGCAATCGTGGCATCTAATGTATTGGATGCCAAAAACAAAGATAAACAAAAAAAAATCATATAATAATGAAAAATAATGATTAATCAGAAAATTGGTATTTTTACCCAGGCCCAGAGTTGAGTGTGTGCTAATCTTGAGAACATTTGCCAGCATCTTCATCCTCGGGATAGATTTTTTTTAGATTAGTGTTTTGTGTCCCCCCCATTGTTGTGCGATGAAATCCAGACAGTTTTTGATAACCTAAAAATATATACAGTGGTGTGAAAAACTATTTGCCCCTTTCCTGATTTCTTATTCTTTTGCATGTTTGTCACACAAAATGTTTCTGATCATCAAACACATGTAACCATTAGTCAAATATAACACAAGTAAACACAAAATG